>PVIU01022516.1:0-29206 GCA_004026605.1 Ondatra zibethicus
TCTGGATCTCCTCTTGTAGATATCCCTGGCTTGGAGTTAGACCTGTTCTGGTGGAGATCTCTGGCTCTGGATCTGATCACTGGGTCAATCCTGATCCGCTTGAGTCCTGGGACCGGGTTGACTCCTATCTTCTGCTCCTGGTGGAGCCCGTTCTCTCCTTGTCCTGGGTAACTGGTTCAGTCCCACTCCGGTTCCGGTGGAGGTCGCAGGCTCTGAGTCAGGTCGTTGGCTCAATCAGTGTCCCAGGGCTGGGTTGGCTCCCAGGGCTGGATTTGCTCCTGGCTTCTGCCCCAGGTGGAGCTTGTTTCCCCGGCTCTCTCTGTCCTAGGAGTCTCGTTCAATTCCACTCCTGTGGGATTTGTTGCCCAAGGTGGAGTTCCTTGCCTCAGGGCAATTATTAGCTTTGACCTGTAACTCTAAGTCCTAGGCTGGGTTCCCTCCTGCAGAAGCCCCTGGGTTGGAGTTGGGCCTGGAAATCTTTCTGGTTCCGGTCTACTGCCTGGGAAGTTCTTGACTCGGGTTTGCCCAAACCAGCAGGGGACCTGCTTGCTTCCTCAGAGGTCTCAGACTCACGCTGGGACCCACAAGGGTTACAGGTTCCTGCCTCTTCCCTTTGATGTTTCAAACCAATGCCCGAACCCACAGGGGACCTGGCTCAAGTCTACTCTCTCTGGGGACCCAGATTTGTGCCTGGCCCCGTCGAGATCTCTGGTTCCTGCTTATTCCCCGGAGGACCCAGCCTCACTCAGGCCCAGGCTGACGGAGGTCTTGGCCCGGCCTAGTTCCTGGGTGGTCCTAGACTCTCCCCCAGGCCCGCGGGGGTGTTGGCCTATATCCACTCCCTTGAAGGTCCCAGATTCACGTCCAGACCCTCAGCAGTCTTTGTCTCTGGCTGACTCGCTCAGCAGTTATTCCCTTGTACCTGTTCCGGTGGAGATCGCTGGCTCTGGATCTGGTCTCTGGGTCAATCCTGATCCGCTCGAGTCCCGGGACCAGGTTGACTCCTTTCTTCTGCTCCTGGTGGAGCCCGAAATTATATTTATTTTTAATCCTTCATTTTTATCTCATATGTTATTATTATTATTGGTTATTATTATTGTTATTTGTGTGCACAAAGCTGTGTCATAGAGAGATCAGATGACAACTTTTGGCTCTTGGTTTTTCTCTTACTGTGAGTTCTGGATATCAAACACCATTAGGCCATGGGCCAATCACTCTTACTATTTCTCCAGCCCCAGATATTTTATTTAAAATTTGTCATTTTTCTTTGAAAGGTCCATTGCTTTTGTTGCAAGAGACCCTTATAAACCCAGTGCTCACATTTCCATAGAAGAGAGGGACTCTTTACTCTGTTGGAAGGACATTTCTTTTTTACTTTTCTCTCTCTGCTCACTCTGTAGACCAGGTTGGCATCAAACTCACAGAGATCTGGCTTTCTCTGCTGCCAAGTGCTGAGGTTAAAGGTGTGCACCACCACATTTAGCTCCTCTTGTATTTTTACTATTAATAATAATTAATAATAATTACTATTATTATTTTTAATTTCTTTGTTTTTAATCCCAAGCAAAGTTTCCCTCCCCTCCTCCCAGTTCTTCCCCTCCACCTTCCCTCTACCCATTCCTCAATTCACTGGTCCTCCATTGTTTCTGGATTCTAATATAACTCAGGATGGCTTGGAACTCACTGTATATTGCAGGCTGACTTCTGGTGTGTGATAAGCCGCCTTCTGTACCCTTCATTTGCTTCTCCATAAAGAGAGAAGAGAAACTAATACCTTTTTTTGACTTTTCGAGACAGGGTCTCACTGTGTAGCCCTGGCTGTCCTGCAACTTGCTCTGTAGACCAGGCTGGCCTCAAACTCACAGAGATCCTGTCTTTGCCTCTCGAGTGCTGGGATTAAAGGCGTGAGCCACCACTGCTTGGCTAAGGAACTAATACTTGTAATGAACTGTATTCCATTGCTGTTAATTCTGGGCCAAGTTGCTATGTTAAAGGTCATTGCAAACAAGTAACTTATCCCCTTGTCCCATTTTTCTATATAAGTGGCAAATATCCTGTTTCTTGCTTTAGTGACTGGCTCACAGCTTCTCTTGTATATGACTAGATTGACAATTCTGTATATTAAATATTGCAGGAAGCGATTGTTTTCAACTAAGCTCCTTAAACAGAGAAGGCAAAATGGAGTCATAAAGCGGAAGTTCCATTGTTACCAAGGTGAAAGTAATTCATTTAGCTACAAAGGCAGATTCAGACTTCCCCCTCCTCTGCTAGACCCCTGCATCTGAACCTGCACACCAACAAGGCTCCCAGAGGAGGCTCTGCCACATGAGAGCAGCTCAACTCTGAAAGATCCCATGCATACAGAACACTCAGTAAGAGGAAAGCATGTCCATGAATCCTGCTGCTCTGCTTGGTTAGATTTCCAAAGAACACACACACACACACACACACACACACACACACACACACACACACACACACACACACACAGGAGCATTCAGTAGGGAGCAGCAGCCCAGGGCTTCGGAATCCCTCGCCAGGGTCATTTCTTTTACAGGCCTGTTGAGCTAGTCCCCATTCATAATTGCGTTTCCAAGGAGACAACCAACCATGACTTACTTGTCACCAAGCAACAGCTAAGACTTCTATCAACCTAAAGAGGGTCAAAATATTTGAAGCCCTCTTGCAAATAACAGTAAGTTTGCAGCGAGATTGGTGCTTGTGTAGTTTTGGTGCTTACTCATTAATATCTGAAATATGAACTAGTCAAGCATGCTCTTGGCCCCAGGCCATGTAGAGGGCAAGAAATCACTTGGGTCTTACTATCCCACATGGCAGCCGCTAGCCTCACATACTTGCTATCATGGCTAGTTTTATGCCAACTTGACACAAGCTAGAGTCATCAGAGAGGGAAGTGCCTCAGTTAAGAAAATGCTTCCATAAGCTCAGACAGCAGGCAAGCCAGTAGGGCATTTTCTTAATTAGTGATTGAAAAGGGAGGCCAGTCCATGGAGGGTGGTGCTACTCCTGGGATGGTGGTCCTGGGTTCTATAAGAAAGCAGTATGAGCAAGCCATGGGAAGCAAGCCAGTAAGCAGCACCCCTCCATGGCATCTGCATCAGTGCCTGTCTCCAGGATCCTGCTTTGCTTGAGTTCCTGTCCTGACTTCCTCCAGTGATAACTACAATGTTAAAGAGTGGTGTAGGAGGGTCCTTCTGTATTTGGGTTGCTTTTTTTGGTTAATAAAGAAACTGCCTTGGCCTTCTGATAGGGCAGGACTTAGATAGACAGGAGAAAGAGAACAGGATACTGGGAAGGGGACAGAGCCAGAGAGAGCCGCCCGCCATGAAGACATGCTGAGTCTTTCCCGGTAAGCCACGACTCGTGGTGACACACAGATTATTAGAAATGGGTTAAACAAACATGTGAGAGTTAGCCAATAAGAGGCTAGAGCTAATGGGCCAGGCAGTATTTCAATGAATACAGTTTCTGTGTAATTATTTCGAGTACGCACCGGGAGCCAGACGGGACAGAACAAGGGGCCCTGAGCCGGGAACCAGGCACCTGGAATGCAGCCCGAGCCCCTCATTACAAAAGAGTAAGCCATGCTTTCGGTCATGGTGTTTCATCACAGCAATAGAAACCCTAAGACAATTGCTTACTGGGCACATGGAATGTAGGGACTAGAAATAAAAACACATGTCAGATCTCTATAATTTAGTATAAGAATATACATTACCTTATTGGTGATTTTCAGATGGAACATTTGTCAACAGGATAAGATTTTAGATCTATTTCTTTAACTAAAATATAATATTAAAAACAGCAACAACAAAGAAAGTAAGCCACTGATTGGGCTTTTGCAAAATTCAGGATTAAAGAGATAATATGTAGATTTCTCAAAGTAGCCACCTGCAACTGGCAGATAATGAAGTTCCCTCTGCTTTAAGTTCTGCACAGAAGTCACCTGAATTAATCATGGATGTTAACCACTCTTTCTCCGCCTTTCGGTCTCCCTGCCTTACAAGGAAAGGAACTTGGAAATGATCAATGCCCTTTTTGTTCTTTCTGTTTTTTCCAAGGCTTTCTTTGTCTGCAAAACCAAACTCCTCAGGAACATGGGGGCATTAATTGCTTTTGTTTGTTTTTTTTTTTTATGGGAGAAAGTACTGCCTTGTTTGAGGATTACAAATAAAGCCAATTAAAATTGATGAACCAAATTGTTGGGGTTCCCTCCTTTTTACACATCTGTTAGATCCACAGAGGCTGCCCTTGTAGAGGGGATCAGTCAGTACCTTCCCTGAACTGCTAAACTCCTGACATGTGGCAGCCCAAGGATAGGGTAGGTCAATATAATTTGTTACCTAAATTATGGCCATGTTATCCCATGTAGTACCTTCACTAATTGGCCAAGTTCAGAGACCCTGCCCTTACAGTCTATAAATGCAAAGATTTCCCTTTGTTCTTTGGGTTTATGCTGGCTCTACATCATAGACCAGCTTCCCCAGCTGTTACTAGTTGAAGTTCTTGTTTTTTTTTTTAAATTAATTAATCAGTTAATTGATTTTTCCCAGCCTGAGCATAGTCTGTGCTCCATTCCTCCTCTCCTCCCCCAAAGCCCTTCCCATCCACTCCTTCTTCCTTCCCTTCAGAAAAAGTCCAGGCCTCCCACGTATATCAGGCAGCCACGACATATCAAGTTGCAGCAAAACTAGGCCCCTCCTCTCCTAATAAGGCTGGATGCAGTAACAGAGCACGAGGGAAGGGTTCCAGGAGCAGACAACAGCCCCTGCTCCCCTGCCAGGAGTTCCACAAGACCATGCCGTAAAACTGCAAAGGAGATGATCACCGGAAATCAGTCTCAGTATGTCTCTCTACTGAACCTGGAAAGAATCTTTAATATTTCAGAACATGTCTAATTTATAAGAAATGGATAAGAAGTCCACTTTGTGTTTATAGCCTCTCTCTATATTCTCTCTGGACTTTATGTTTTGAGACAGTCTCATGTAGCTCAGGCTGGCTCAAAACTGACTGTGAGGTAGAGAATGACCTTGAACCTCCTGATCCCTCTGCTACCAAGCCCTGAGTGCTAGACAACAGGAATTCACTACCATGCCCAACTTCCTATTTTGTATTTTTGAGAAGGGGTCTCATTCTGTAGCCTAGGCTACCCTGGAACTCATTCTGTAGCCTGGCCTCCAACTAGAAGCAATCCTTCTGCATCAGCCTCTCAAGGGATAGCATTACAATCATAAGCCACCTTGCTGGTGACACAACTTCCTTACATTAATGAAATTCATAAGTTGATCTCCACTTGCAAACTTCTTTCTTGTTTCATGTCTCTTCTGCAAGGTGTGTAGTTAGTTAGCATCCTTAACCTAGTGCCCTACCATATGCATGTGAGAAACAGTCTTTCCTACTGTCCTAGTTTGTCTTCTATTGCCATGAGAAACATCATGAACAAAAGCAACTTGGGAAGAAAAGGTTTGTTTGGCTTCCTTGACCCAATCACTGGTGATCACTGAGGGAAACCAAGGCCAGAACTCAAGGTAGGACTTGATGCAGAAACCATGGAGGAATGCTATTTACTGATTGGCTCAGCTTGCTTTCTTATACTGTCCAGGACAACCTACCCAGGGATGCTACCACCCACGGTGGGCTTGGCTCTCCATTCTAATCATTAATGAAGAAAATACCCCAGACTTTCTTACAAGCCAATCTGATGGAAGCATCTTCTCAATTAAGGTTTCCTTTTCCCCAATGACTCTAGTTTGTGTCAATTTGACGAAAGCCATACAAAAATGGCTAACCCACCAAAGGTCATTGTTCAAATTAGCCTCCTTAGTCTTGTGAAACTCATGCATATGTGCATGTTTGCCCAAGTCTTGGACTCCAGACATTCCTGAGACTTGACTCTCATCAGACCCTTCCCCTTTGAGCTGATTATGAATTAGTCAATCATATCACATTGTGAGGGTGAGCGCTCGCCAATGAATGTGGTGAGACACAGTTTTCACCTGTTTTAGAACAAAAACTTAGTGAATTCCCATCCTGGTGTACTTGCCTGGTTTGGGTCTTTGCATGCCCTTCTGCAAAAGCAAAAAAATGCCTTGATGAATTACTTTCGCTTTTGGTATTTCTTTGTACAACACCAGGAATATTCCTTTCCAACATATGTCTTTGATTGGATGCTCAAAGAATCCACTATACAGCCCTTACCTTAAGAACCTAAAGGACAAACCAAGCATTGGTAGTGCCAACTGTCTGGAGGCAGAACTAAGAAGATCTGGATTTGAGGCCAGCCTGGACTACATAGTAAGAGCCTTCCTCATAAAGCCAAAATAACGTAGAGGATGGAGTCTGCTAACCTTATGTGATATTCAAGGGCACAAACCTGCCTTTTCTCCCGTAGCCCCACTGCCTCCTGTAACACACCCTGTGCTTACTCAGACTATTTCACCATCTGTAATCCATCCCCTATTTCTCTACTTGGCCATTTCTTCTCTCCCTAAGAAGTCCTCGTTCTCTTCTCTGCCAGTTCTAATCCTACCCACATTTCAAAGCCAAGGGCATTAGCCTCTGTGAAAACTTTCCTGACCACTCCTGCAGAAAGTGGATTTAGTTCTTGCCTCTAGCACAAAGAGTTAACTTTTCTTTCTTTGTCTACAAACCAGTTCTTTCACAACTGGATTTTGGAGTCTCAGGAAGGCATAAAAATCACATCATATGTATCTGCTACCTCAAACTTGGGAGGAGTTAGAGTCACAGAAAATGTTTGTGGCTAGATTTTACCTTCTCTTATTCCTCCATTTAGAACTAGGTTTCTGAGCTAGTGGGTTTAAGGGCTCGAGCCAAGATACATGGCTTACTGAGAGTTGCCAATACTCCACATTTTAAGTTCATAGGAGTAGCAACTATTAGGGCCAGTCACAAGCTCATAGTCCTTGCTATAGAAAACACAGGTTTCTGCCCCAATATCCTAATTGAAATAGTGATCTGGTTTGGTGGCTATGCAGTGGTTCTCTTCCCCAGGCCAGCAGAGAGAGAAGGGAGTCACCTTCTTATGAAGGTGGGAACGAGGATCTTTCTTTTTTTTCTGCAGTCATAAAGCTACTGGACTGGCACTGTGTCTGATGCTAGTAGAGCTTAGTAGCGGAACTCCTACCTACATCACCTGCCCTGCATTTCTTTTCATAGATGAGTGCATTTCAGATCAGAGAAGTAATTCGTCTCAGGCCATGTAGCAATTAAATATGCTTGTCCTTGGTGTCTATGGGCGATTGATTTCAGGAACCCTTATGAATACCAAAACTCAAGGATAATCCACCTCCTATAGAAAATGGTGTCTTATTTGCAAAGAATCTTATGCATATTCATCGTAACTTTTCTGTCTTTGTTATCTAGCTATTTATTTTGAGAGAGGGTCTCAAACAGCAGCCCAGATTGGCCTTAAACTTGGTATGTAGTTGAGAATGGCCTTAACTTCGAATTCTCCTTCTTTATCTTCCCAAGTGCTGGGATTACCAGACTACATCACCATGTCTGGCTCACATGCAATCAGCTTTAAAACAAGATTTTTTTTGGTCAAGTGTGATGATTCATAACTGCAATCCTAACAACTTGGGTGACTGAGGCAGGAGATAATGGGTTCCAGACCAACTTGAGCTAAAGAGTAAGCTCTTTCTTTACAAAAATGGGGGGAGGCTACTCAGTTTATGTGCAGAATAAAATTTGTTCTTCATGATGAAAATAATAACCTTCCACAGATGTTTGTTGTAGCCCTAGCTACAGCAACCTAAATAATCTTCTTGCTAAGTATCTGCATGGGTTATGACTTAATAAAGCTTCAGGAATTCTGTTCATGTTGATACTAACATTCCTTTCTTAAGAACATTCACACAGCGATAGCTGCACTCAGCGTCCACTTATGAAGACTTGAAAACCAGGAACATCTTCAAATTTAGCCCACTCCCCCAGGGGCTGCCAAAACAGCACCAAGAGAGTCTCTTTAGGACTCCCTGGGCCTGAGGATTTCCTGCATTAAAAACTGGGTGCTCAGAAACGCAATGAGATTTTGATAATTTGATAGGAATTTTCAAAAATGGCATAGCCACTGTAATCCGTTTTTTTTCTTGGATGAAAACATTGCCTAATCCAAATCCTCTTATTGCAAGGAGTCTGTTTTATCCAACTTCTTGCAGTTTAAATGAACAGGCTGCTTTTTTAAAAGTTGTGATACTTTCTAGCTAGTTGGGTCACCTCAGAACGTGGCACCATTCCAAAACAATGTAAAATTGGAAAGAATGCGAGTAAAGTCAACACCCAGGTTGTACAGTCTGTCGTTCTGCTATTGACAGAAGCCAAGGGATCATTGTGAAAGCAATAATTGTCTCCACACAGTGTCAACCCCCAACATATTTCTAGACAGTGTTGAGATTCCTTTAGTGGAGCACCTAGCAGCTTTGAATCATGTGAACATTTTTAATACCATCACATGCTGAGTTTAAACAATTGTACAACAAATCTAGGCATGGTGAGGCTAAGGAGGGAGGATTGCCACATGTCGGAGGCCAACCTAGCCTATACAGTGAGTTCAAGGCTATCTCTAACTGCTGCCCAAGACTCCGTCTCCAAAACTGACTAGAAATGTATTTGCTTCTACTCTCTTGAGTATTAACCTTTGACTTACTTCCTAAGCTTGACATCTGGTTTGCAGATGTTGGCGGCTCCTGTGACTTATATACTACTGTCTAGTCTCTTATCTTTTTGTTGTTGTTGCAGTTGTTAGAGATACAACCTTATTACGTAGCCCAGGTCTGCCTCAACCTTGCCACAACTCTCTTAGCTTTGGCTTCCAAGTGTTAAGCTTAGAGGCATGTGCACCATTCCTGGTTCCTGGGTCCTTCTTTGGTGTCTCCATCCTACAATGTCTATGAGGACTATTGTTAGTGAGTGACCAGCTAAGCTCAACTCTTTCTCCCTGCACCTCTGGAGGGAAGCACTGGGGAATATTTACTATGTATTCTGTCGGTGATGCTAAGAGTTCTTTCCAAGGGTACACAGCCTTCCCAGATTTTCTTCTTACACAAATTTTCTTTTTTTTTTAAATTATTCTTCTTTAATAGAGTACATCCTGACCACAGCCTCCATTGCTTCCAGTTCTCCTCTCTCCACCCCTCCTCTGTTTCCCTCCAGAAAAGAGCAGGCCCCCCAGTGATATCAACCAAACAGAGCATAACAAGATGCATAATAAGACCGGGCACAAGCCCTCATATCAAGGCTGGATGAGGCAAACCCAGGAGGAGGAGAAGGCAAGAACAGGCAAAAGAGACACCGACACCCCCACTCCTACTTTTAGGAGTCCCATAGAAACTCCAAGCTAAACAACCATAATATGCAGAGGACCTAGCTCAGGTCCATGCAGACTCCGTGATTGTCACTTCAGCTTCTGTAAGCACCTATGAGCCCTGTTTAGTTGATTCTGTGGGCCATGTTCTCCTGGTATCCTCGACACCCTCTGGCTCCTACAATCCTTCCTTGCTCCCTCTCTTCTGTGGGGTTCGTTGAGCTCTACTTAATGTCTGGCTGTGGGTCTCTATATCTGCTCCCATCAGCTGCTGGAGGAAGTCTCTCTGATGACGATTGGGCTAGACAACAATATATGAGTATAGCAAAATATCATTACTCTCTGGGCTGTCCAACTTCTAGTTCCTGGCCATCCAGGCAGTGTTAGGCATGGAATTCTTCTCCTGGTGTGAGCCTCATGTTAGACCAGTAACTGATTGCCTACTTCCACAAGCTCTGAACCACTATTGCTCCAGCATATCTTGCAGATAGGGCAGGTTGTAGGCCGCAGCTTTTGTGGCTGGGTTGGTTTCCTTGCATGATTACAGCAGATGGCCAGTTCAGGCTCCATATCTTCCATTATTAGGAGTCCTTATTAAGGTCACTGCCATAGGTTCCAGGAAGTTTCCACTGCACTAGGTTTCCACATCACCCCCCAAGTGTCCCCCCGATTCCAGTCATCTCTCCCTGCATTCTCTCCCTCCATCCTTTCCTCCCCAGGCTGACCCTTCCTTTTCCCATCCCCACCCACCTCCAGTCCATTTGCAAAATCTATTTAGCTTTATTCATAATAGCTAGAAACTGGAAACTACCCAGATTTCCCTCAAACAAAGAATGGATAAAGAAAATGTGGTACATTTACATGATGGAGTATTACTTGGCTGTTAAAAAAAACATCATGAAAATTTCAAGCCTCCCTGAGTCTGGTAACCCAAACCCAGAAAGACAAACATGATATGTACTTACTTATATTGGATATTAGCTGTTAAGTAAAGGATAATCACACTACAATCCACAGACACCAGGGATGCTAAGTAACAAGGAGGGTTTTAGGGGGGATGCATGGATCTCCTTGGGAATGGGAAACGGGCTTTCCATTAATTGCTGTGCTCTGGGTATGTGAACAGACATAAGTTTAGAAATTGATCATGATTTTCCCCTGCTGTGGCTGATCTAAACCCTTACTGATCTAAGTCCTTTACTTTAAATGTCTGGGGTATGAACTGATTTTTTTTTTTCAAACAGGGTCTTGGGATTCAGTGAGCAAAGTTACTTGGCACCAAGCCTGATGACCTGAGTTTGATCTTCAGGACCCACATAATAGCAGGTGACACTTGACTCCCAAAAGTTGTCCCCTGACCTCCACAAACATGCTGAGACATGTGTGCCCCCACTCAACAAATAAGAAGTGTCATTACAACTTTTACGAAGAAAGAAACAGGGTGTACTGGTTTGTTTTTATTGCCAAGTTGACACAGCCTAGCATCACCTGGGAGAGAGAAACCTCATTTGAAGAATTGCCTTGATTAGCTTGGCCTGTGGTAATGTCTGTGAGGAATTGAGTTCATTACTGATTGACAGATGAGTGCCCAGACCAGTGTGGGCAAAATTCCTGCAAGTGGTCCTGAACTGTATGAAAAAGCTAGCGAGGCTCAAGCCGTGGAGGTGGTCAAGCAGCCTTTTCCCACGGTTCTTGTCTCTGCTCCTGTTTGAACTCTTGCTCTAACTTTCCTTAGTGATGGACTGTCATCTGGAAGTGTACGTTGACGTAAATCCTTTCTTCCCCAAGTCTCTTTTGGTTGTGTTTATCACAGCAATAAAAAAAAACAAACTACAACATTGGGATCTTGCTGTGATGTTCAGGCTGGCCCCAAGCTCTTGGGCTCAAGCACCCCCACCCCCGCCTCAGCCTCCTGGGGCACTGGGACTACAAGCATACATGGCTGTGCCCAGTTTTGCCCATTTGTCTTTCTCTTAAGAGTGGCATGTTGTGCCCGTCGGCCAGCACTGCAGGTTTCTGTAGGTCACAGCATTCCAGTTGCTAGTCCAACTGTGCAGACTTTGCCCTCCTGGGCTCTTGTAGCAAAGAATCCCAGACGGAGCAATTGCTGTAGCAATCATTTCTCAACAGGTGGTCAAAACGCCTGAAGGAAACAAGGGAGGAAAGCCTTGCTCTAGCTCTTGGCTAAGGAATTTTAGTCAGCTGAGCATGGGTGTGAACACCTGAACTCCAACAGTTTCAACACTCAGGAGGCAGAGGCAGTGGGGTCTGAAGGCTGGCCTGGACCTCAGTTAATCGATCATAACTGACAAAGCATAGTAGAAACCCCGTATTTGTGGTCACAGAATCCTGCAGCTGCTACTTCTCATGCAGCTATAGCACTGAGCAGAGTGCCCTGGAAGCAGGGCAGGACTGTGGCCTCACAAGACCGGCCTCGGGTGACCTACTTCTGCGAAGGCAGGCTCCAGAAGTCTTCTAAAACTATGCTACTACCTGGGGACCAAGTTTTCAAGTACAAGAGAAAGGAGGGGGTGATTCACATTCAAATAGTACCAACAGCTTAGGACCATAAAGAACAGTGGGTTTTGTTTGGCTTTTCCCACAGTAGTAGAGAGGAGTTCAAGGTCAAGGTGCCAGCAGGGTTGGTTTTTCCTGAGGCCTCTGCCTTGGCTTACAGATTTGGAGGTTTCACCTTCTTTCTCTCTGCTCACAAGATCTTTCCTCTGTGTCTGTTAGCTTCCTAATCATCCTCCTTCCCTCCCTCTCTCTCTTTGAGACATTCTCTTACCTTAGCTTCCTGGGTTGTTTGGATTATGGACTCCTTAACTAGTCACCCTAATTAGTCCGTCTCAGTCTCCTCCTACTGCTCTCCCTCTCTGTTTTTGTTTTATTTATTTATTTATTTATTTATTTATTTATTTATTTATTTATTTATTTATCTATCTATCTATCTATCTATTTATTTATTTATAGTTTAGAAACATGCATTGAAACCAAGATGGGAGTCTAATATAGCCCAGGCTGGCCTCAAACTCAATTATGTAGCTTAGAAAGATCTATCTCTATGTCCCAATAAGTGTGTGACATCTCATCTAGATGTCCTTTTCAACTTTTTTTTGTGTGTATGTGTGTGTGAGTGTACATTTATGGGGACCAAAGGAGGGAGGATGTTGGGTGTTTGTCTTAGTTAGGGTTTCTCTTACTGTGAAGAGACACCATGACCATGGCAATTCTTACAAAGAAAACATTTAATAGGGGTGGCTTGCTTACAGTTCAGAGGTTCAGTCCATTGTCATCATGACTGGGAGCAAGGAAGCATGCAGGCAGATATGGTGCTGGAGAAAGAGTTGAGAGTCCTTCATTTTGCAGGCAACAGGAAGTCAACTAACTCACTGGGTGGTGTTCTGAGCATAAGAAACATCAAAGCCCACCCTCACAGTGACACACTTCCTCCAACAAGGCCACAGCCACTCCAACAAAGCCAAGCCTCCTAATAGTGCCACTCCTTATAAGATTATGGGGGCCAATCACATCCAAACTACCACAGTGTTGCTGTTCTATTACTCTCTAGTCATTCCCTTGAGACAGGATTTCTCACTGAACTGCCAGTCAGCAAGCTCTAGCAATCCCCGTGTCTCTGTTCCCCATACCAATGGGGTTGCAGGTACATGCAGCCACACCCAGACTGTTTAAATTGCTCCTAGGGATTCAAACTCAGGTCCGTAAGCTTGTATAGAGAGTGCTCTTACTCATGGAGCTATCTCGCCAGCAACATAGAGTCAGTCACTCATTTACTTGTTTATTTTATTTTTTGAGAGAAGGTCTCACTATGCAGCACAGGTTGAACTTGCTTGATCCTCTGTCCCAGCACCTTCTCCCAGTGACAGGATAACAGGTGCATGCCAGTCTGTGTGGCTCTCTCATCTCTTCATAAGCAAACAACTCATGTTAAATTAGTGTTTACCCTAATGACCAAAATTAACTTAATTAACTCAATAAAGACCCTATTGCTGGACTTGAAATGGTGGTCCACATCTCTAGTCTAGCACTTGGGAGGCAGATTTAGAGAGATCTCTGTGAGGTCAAGGTCTCTTCCACTCCCCTTCGACTAGCAAGGTCAAGGCATCCAGGATACCCTGTGTGAAAGAGGGAGAGAGGGAGGGAAGGAAAGAGAAACTGAGAGGGGAGAAGGAGGGGGGAGGGAGGAAGGGGTGAGGAAGGGAGAGAGAGAGAGAAAATCGTCAAATGTAGACAAACATAGAGATATTGAGGTTAGGAGTCCATACAGAACTGTTTGTGGTAGCTCATTTCAACCCATAACATGGCCTCAATAAAAGCTGGTGTACCTGCTCACAGTTGTTCCCTGGTGAGGGGACATCTCTGAACTTTCCTGGGGAGCAAGGCCAGGTGGAAGTTTATCTGACTGCACACCAGAACCCCCATTTTCATGTCCTTGCATTATGCAACTTATGACTCCTTCCCCACTCTGTAATCAGCTTTGGTGTGTCCACTCCAATGATTGTAGGCTATTTGTTTGTCTTCCCTACTCCACCATTCCTTAACTTAAAGTAGCTACCCAGATAGTTTGCAATGCCATTATACCTATCCTTGCCAGGCAACTGAACATTGAGTGACAAACAAGTGCTCCTGTGTCCATGAGCCCTGTCTGCTCAAACTGTCTGAACAAACTACCCAAGGTTCTAGACTTTGTCTCAGTCTCAGACACAGGCCCACACAGTTTCTTCTCTCTTGCCCTCAGAGAATATGGAAAAAATAGCTTGGAAGCCACTCATGGTGGAGAAGACTAAGCACTTTCAGAGACCCTCGAGAAGAAACCTTGAGCTTAGAGGAATTGGTGGGGGAGGTGATCTTTAACCTCATGGTGAGGTTTTACAGGTCTGGCTTTGTCTAGCTGGCAGGGTTCCCTGGCTGCCTGTCCAGCATGGACTGTATCTTTTCCCTAGATCTGCCCACTTGAGCCCTGCTGGCTGTCACCCCACCTTCTCCCACTCATTTCCGGTCTTCTTGAGCTCAACCCTCTTGCTGGTCCCCATGTGCACTTTCCGACCTATTTATGTCCCTGGTTTTCACTTTACTGGTCCCCCACTTTTTCCATACCTAAGCCACAGATACACCTGCTTTATAGCCCATAACTGCCAAGGTCTCACACCAGGACTCAGCTGGTCCTAGGTGATCTTTATATCTCTCCCTGTTTGTCTCTGCCTTTCTGTCTGTCTCTGTCTTTGTCCATATCTGTCTCTCTGTATTTCCCTCCATTCCACTCCCCTTCTACCACCGTTGAGTGTTTGAGACAAGGTCTCAATATGTCAATATGTAGCTCAGGCTAGCCTCAAGCTCACTATGTAGTCTGGCCTGTCTAGTATTCTAATTCTTTTTATTGCCCCCCCATCCCTCTACAAAGGCATGATCTTACAATTGCTTACTCTTTTTCCAGGTTAGGGTGCAAAAATATGATGTGCCCTTGAGGTAGTAGTGATTAAGCCTCTTGTCCCTCAAGGTCCTCCCCTGTCATTCTTACCTTTGCGATAATAGGGATTCCAGTCCACAGGGAATGATCAAGGCCTTTCTTCCTTCTGCCATAGCTAGACCTTGTCATTTTCAGCACCTACTACCCTCCAGCTTCCTGTCCTCTTTGGTAGGAAACCCAAGATCTACATGAATTGCCCAAACACACCCAAATTCATGTGTTGAGGCCCAACCTCTAGTGGCCAGAAACCAATTTGTCTCTCTTATTTTCGCTTTTATTCTTTTCTTTGTTTTTGGTTTTCTGTAGCCCAGAAATTCACTGTGTAGCTGGGGATGGCTTAAAATTCATGGTGCTTTCCCTCTGACCTCAGTCTGCCAAAGGCAGGGATTACAGCTGTCTGCTATCACACCTGGCTTTAAAAAAAATATTTCTGAGGTAAGGTTCACTAGGCAGCTGAGTGATGTGGGATTCCCCTTTTTATGCTGTAAATGCCATTGGTTAATAAAGAAACCGTCTTAGGCCTGTGATAGAATAGAGTAGAGCTAGGCTGGGAAAACTATTAACTGAATGCTGGAAGAAAGGAGGCAGAATTGGGAGAAGCCATGTAGCCCCTGCCAGAGACAGACACTGGGCAGAACTTTATCTGGTAAGCCACAGCCACGTGGTGATACACAGATTAATGGAGATGGGTTAATTTAGGATATGAGTTAACCAGAAATATACTTAAGCTATTGGCCAAACAGTATTGCAAATAACATGGTTTCTGTGTGATTATTTCGGGGCTGAACAGCCAGGAACAAACAAGCAACCTCCTACATCAAATTGGCACTCAAATGTGGTCGACTATATCCCTGTAAAACCTGAGAAACCTTGGAAAGGAACTCTAGACACACACACACACACAAACAAATTTTAGGCGATTTTTTTTTGGATGGGCTTTGCTTGCTGGCAGCGTGCTGCAGCTCCTTTAAGAGAGATCTTCCTGATTCAGCAGTAGCAGAAGTAAAAGCCGTGCAGTTTGAAACGGCAGCTTCCTGGGCCGTGCTGCCAGCTCAAACTCTGGCTCTTTCAGAAGGTCTGGCTATGGAGCATTTAATTGGGATTTGTGAGCAGAGTGCTACAATTTGCTTAATGGCAAAACAAACCTGCTTGATCCGACCCTGGATCTGGGGTGGAAAGAATGGCTCTCAGAGGCAGTGATCAGACCTCCTCCGACATGTTGGACTGGGAATAGCTAAAAGACACAGCAGCCTTAGTTGCTGCTTAGCATTTTAAGAAGTGCTCCTGGACAATAAAGAATTACAGATATACAATAGGACAGATTCAGATATAAAAGACCTCTAAATGGGTCACAGCATTTGATAAATGTACATAGGCTTGGGAGAGAGAAAAAAAGTATAAACAGTTATAAAAGGAAGTAAATGGTTTATAAAAAATAAAGTCTTTAAAGAGACAAACAATCATAGATTAAAGGAGTAAAGATAATAAGATAAATATTAAGAAGTAATAGAGTACAAACCAAACAAGTCACATAAAGATGGAATATACACAGAGTCTGGATTATGTATATTATTGTGTTTTCTTTGAATTTTTTAACTGGGAAGGAGCTAAGTAACCAACATATATACTTTAAAGGTATCTTGTTTTCAAAATTTGGGTGTAAGGATATGTTGCTTTGCAAAAGAGGTTCTTCTTTTATTTCCATAGAAGATGAGAATCTATGGAATCTTTCCAGACTAATGTGGCTTGATGAGCCAAGACCCCCCACAGAAGGTTGCCATAAACACCCCAAAAATACTTTGCCCAACAAAAAGCAGGAAGCAGTTTGGAGATAACTGTGCCCATATTCCCAAATATTGTCTATAAATGTTTGTTTACATTTAAAGGGGATATGCTATAGAGATTTGCATTGGTATGGATCTTGGTCTATTGATACAAATTTTAGATCAATTTTGTTATATGTATATTTCTGCTCTTGGTTAAGGTATTATGTTTGTGCAGCTCATTTTAAAATATAATGTATACTTAAGAAATACAGGCTAATAGTGAGTCATCTATAATAGTCAAGCTTGTAGTCACATTAGTTAGGTTTTCTAGATATACAGAGATATATTTTAGTTAGATAGATCATCTTCAAACCTTTCAAAGACATACGGAATATGACATTTAAAATGTTTTAAGAACTTAGGACTTTCCATGACAGTGAGACACAAACTACTTTAAGAGGGAGATGGCAACTGATGAGGCTCCTTATGGAGTTGGTTAGCCATTTGGACAAGAAATTACTCTTGCCTGGATTACTTGATGGTATGCTGTGTGAAATGGGCATGCAGGACCCACAGAGAAATGACTGCTGAACTTGCCCAAAGGTGAGATGATCCTTTGGAGTTCCTGCTACATGAAAGAGTCTGACAGACATTCTTTAGGACACAGAAGAAAGTTACTGACAAACCACCAATATAGGCGGAACTGTCTTTGAAATTTTCTGCTTCATAGAAAAGTCTGCTGGACACTATGGGCATATGGGCTGAAGACTGGATGCCCCAATGATATAGAAGAACTTTGGGTGACTGTCCAGGCAGCGAGATGTCTCTGTCAATTTTAGAGTTTTGGAAGTTGCTTACAATGCACTTCCTATTTACTTAGGTAATATTATATCCTTCTGGAGTCTTTGATGGAGTTAAAGAATAAAGTTATAGTTATAGTTTTCCTTAGATATGATAAAAGATAAAGTAGATATAAATATTATCACTGTAATTCTTGCTCAATACCTGTTTTGTTGTTTGTAATTTTTCTATGCTAAAGTTAAAACCTTCCTTCTTGTTTAAACAGAAAAGGGGAGGTGATATGGGATTCCCCCCTGTATGTTGTAAATGCCGTTGGTTAATAAAGAAACTTATTAGGCCTGTGATAGGGTAGAGTAGACCTAGGTGGGGGAAACTAAACTGAATGCTGGAAGAAAGGAGGCAGAGTTGGGAAAAGCCATGTAGCCCCATGCTGGAGACAAATGCTGGATGGAACTTTATCTAGTAAGCCACAGCCATGTGGTGATACACAGATTAATGGAGATGGATTAATTTAGGATATGAGTTAGCCAGAAATATGCTTAAGCTATTGGCGAAACAGTATTGCAAATAAAATGGTTTCTGTATGATTTTTTTGGGGCTGAGCAGCCGGGAACAAACAAGCAACCTCTTGTTTGTTCAGCTGAGACTAAAGTCAAACTTAAGATTCTCCTGCCTCGGCCTCCCAAATGCTGGAATTACAGGTGGGTACTATTATGCTCAGCTTTAAAATCAGTTATTAGATACTAAGTAATTGTCAATTAATACCAAGAAGTGATTTTATTGCTAGAATTCTAACCTGAAGTATGGAGCACATAGGTAGACAAACACAGTATGGAAAATATCTGTTGTACTATTTCTTTCAAAAGCAAGAGACTCTGGTTTGTTTTTTTAAAAACTATATGTTGGCTATATTTGAAGCTACATTCTTTTTAGTTTTAAATATATGTGTGTATATATGTATATACATATATATATATATACAACCCATTGAATATGTTTCTGTAGTTTGTATATATATGGTTTCAGAGCTGACCACTACTTATTAGATAACCAATTAGGGGGCTCATTCTTGGGAGAAGCTGACGTTCAGCAATCATCAGTTGCCTGTCCAGGGATATTGCCATTCTTCAGCTCTTCAGATCCTATCTCATAGGATACTTACTGGTTCTTACTCTAGCTCCTCTTCTGATATATTCCCTGAGGCACAGATGTAGGAAGATGATGCAGATGTATCTATTGGGACTGGCCTCCCCATGATCTATTGATTTCTGCACTTGGTCTAGTTGTGGTTTTCTGTAATGGTCTCCATGTGATGAGGGGTGGTAACTACACTTACCTGTGAGTATATGAATCAGATTTAGAATATAGTTAGGGAGTATACTGGTCTAGCAAAGTGGAAGTAGTAGATAGTCTTCTGAGAGCCATGACTTCACTAGCCCTGGGCAGATGGCTAGGTTTACAGTATCAGGCATGATTTCCCTCCTGATGAGTGGGCCTTAAGTCCAATTAGACAGCTGTTGATTACCACCATTGTAACACGAAGGGCCTGCTTTGTCGGAGTTTCTGTCCTGTCTGGTCCCCCAGCTATTTAGTCCCAGAGAAAATCACACAGAGAGTCTCTATAAGTTACAAACTGACTGGCCCATTTGCTCAGGCTTCTTATTAGCTCTTGTAGCTTATATTAACCCATTATCCTTATCTATGTTAGCCACAGGGCTCAGTACCTTTTTCAGCAGGGCAGGTCACATCCTGCTTCTTCTGTGGTCTGGGGAGGAGTGCCAAGAGAGCTTCCTGCTTCCCAGAATTCTCCTATTCTCCTTGCTCCGCCTCTACTTCCTCTCTGGTTGTCCCACCCATACATCCTGGCTAATAGGTTTTGTATTAGCTCTTATAACATATATTAACCCATTATTCTTATCTATGTTAGCCACATGGCTCAGTACCTTTTTCAGCGGGGCAGGTCACATCCTGCTTCTTCGGTGGTCCAGGCAGGAGTGCCGAGAGAGCTTCCGGCTTCCCAGAATTCTCCTATTCTCCTTGCTCTGCCTCTACTTCCTGTCTGGTTGTCCCACCCATACAGCCTGGCTAAAAGCCAATCACCGTTTATTTAAATCATGATTGACAGAATACGGACAATTCTCCCCCCACCACACCATGTGGGTGCCTCTTATTGTACCTTAGGAATATCTTGTCATGCTGATCATTGGTGTGGTTCAGAGGCCTCACAGCTGGGTAGGACTATTAATTTCTTCTCTTCCTTGGCAGCTTGCATAATATTTATGGTCCCATAGAAACTAGACCACAGGAAGGAGATTTTAAGGTTAGACCCAGCTTGAATAATCAATGTCTTATATCCTAAGTGTACATTGCCTTAAGCAATTAGAGCTCACCTTCAACCTCTGAATGGCAACTAAGGGCAACAGGCAGAGTCTCTATTGTTTGAAGAATCATTTGGGCTACCCTGACCAACCATTCTTAAACGGATTCCTCGAGCCTGGTTCTGGGGCTTTTGTTAGTCTATGATTCTTGTCAGGGGCATTGTCAGCCCTAGTGCCATCACTTCTTTAGAGTGGCATAACACACACACACACACACACACACACACACACACACACACACACACACACACACACACACCTCTGTGTATGTGTGCATCATATATATATATATATATATATACATATATATTAGGTCTATATAAACCAATAGGAATGTATGTATTATTGTATATGATATTAGGTAAATATAAATCAATAAAAGTTCCTTTCGGTAACTGGGTGTGGTGGTGTGCACCTTGAATCCCAGCACTTAGAAGGCAGAGGCAGGCAGATCTCTATGAGTTTGAAACTAGCCTGGACTACAAAGTAAGCTCCAGGACAGGCAGGGCTGTTACACAGAGAAACCCTGATTCTCCTTCCCACCTCTCGTGGTTTCTTTGTTTAGCTTTGGCTATCCTGGAACTTCCTCCGTAGACCAGTCCGGTCTCAAACTCAGGGAGAATAAGCTTGGGGGTTAATAGCAAGAGACGTGCTTAGGAAAAGGAGAGCACACACCCAAGAGGATAGGTGTGGGTTTTAGTTTTTTAAACAGGATCTCATGTGGCACACACAGGTTGTCCTCAAACTCAATATGTAGCTCCGTCTCACCTAAAGGCTGGATCCTCGCACATTAGCCTCCTGAGCACTGGTATTACAAGCATGTGCCAGGAGTTAGCTATTTCTGGCCCTTTGACTTTTCATATACATTTTAGAGCTAGGACTCAAGAGATGGCTCGGTGGGTGAATCGCTGGCTGTGTAAGCCTGGCCACCTGAGCTTGAGAGCCCAGAACCCATGTAAAAGCTGGAGGCAGTACTCACACATCTGTGATCCCAGAGCTCGACCGGAGAGATGGGAAGTGGGGACAGAATACCCCTAAGTCTGTTACAGCTAGACTGGCATATACAGCAGTGAACAAGAAAGACCCTCAAACAAGGTAGACAATGAGGACTGACACCTGAGGATGCCCTCTGACCTCCACATGAGTGCTATGCTCCATAACTCCCATATTTACACACGTGAACACACATACATATGTACATAAAGAAGATAAATAAATCTCAGAAACAGCTAAATTTTATAAAAATGCATGTTTGTGTGCACATAATACTCATACAGGTGAGTTTGTATTACTTTTATTAATCTATTTTGGGAGAACTGACTTTTCATGTTGACTGTTCCAATTAATGCTTTGGGCATGTGCTTCTATTTATTTGGAACTTTTGGGTTTTTTTCTGTTTGTTTGTTTGCTTGCTTGCTTACTTTTTTACACATGTTTTTCTAAGAAAGAGTCTCACTGTGCAGCCCAGACTAGCCTGGAAATCATGAGTCTCGGGCTCCTGATTGGCAGGAATATACCACCCACTCGGCTTTAAGTCTTCTTTTAATGTAGGTTTTGTTATTTGGGTACAGTAAAGCCAACAGATTATAAGATAGTTATCATTGAAATTCCCAAGAGTAGAAGACATGCCACACAGGACTGGACTGGCCAGCAGAGGTTGCGATAAACGGTGGACAAGAAGTTTTGTAGTGTCCATCAGAAAGGTCTAAGGGATTTCAGTGGGCTGGGATATGTAGTTATCTGGAACTCGGTGCTGAGATTACTAGGACAGGGAGGTTATGGGAACTCAGAAGAGGTGGTTGGATAAGCTATGGCCTGGCTGGTTGTGTTGGAAAGGCATGCTCACAGCTGAATCCTTTACTGTCTCCAGAAACTGGTTCATCCTGCAGGAATCAGCACTTCAGTATCAGCAAATTTCCAGACATGGAAGCATCAAAAACACAGATTAAGCTGAGCCTGGTAGTATAAGCTTGCAATCCTAGTTACTCCAGAGGCTGATGCAGGAGGATTGCTATGAGCATGAAGCCTCTCTCAAAGACAAAATAAGGAAGTTTGAAGAGGGTTGAAAATGTTGTTAGTGGCAGAGCTGCTTGCTTAGCATGTACTAGGCACTATGTGAAATCCCTAGCACTGCAAAGAAAAAAATGAGAAACACATGATTCATTCTTTCATTTCCCACCTCCTGCCCCTGCCTGTTCATTTAAGACACAGCTTTGTAGCCTTGGCTAACCTACAACTCATTATTGTGAATTTATTAATCTTTTAAAAGTGCTTATTCCCAGGTATTTGATAATTCTTGATGCAATTATAATAGTATTCTTTTTTTTGGCCAGACTTCCCAAAAAGCTTTTATTAATATATAATTTGTTTATTTTAATTTTTTGTTGTCTTTATTGAGCTATACATTTTTGTCCACTCCCTTCCCTTCCTCCCCTCTCCCCTCATCCTCTCTCCCATGGCCCCCCTGCTCCCAATTTGCTCAGGAGATCTTGTCTTTTTCTCCTTCCTATGTAGATAGATGTATGCCTTTCTTAAGGTCCTCTTTGCTGTCTAGGTTCTCTTAGGTTGTGCACTGTATGCCTGTTTTTCTTTGCTTTATGTTTAAAAGCCACTTATGAGTGAGTACATATTATATTTGTCTTTATAAGTCTGGGTTACTTCACTCAATATGTTTTTTTCTAGATCCATGCATTTGCCTGCAAATTTCAAGATGTCATTATTTTCTACTGCTGAGTAGTAAGTACTCCATTGAGTAAATGTACCACATTTTCTTTATCAGTTCTTCGGTTGAGGGGCATCTAGGTAGTTTCCAGGTTCTGGATATTACAAATAATGCTGCAATAAACAAACAAATCCCAAATGGCTGAAAGACACTTATGGAAATGTTCAACATCCTTAGCCATCAGGGAAATGCAAATCAAAATAACTCTGAGATTTAATATTACACAAACACTGATGACAGCTTATGCTGGAGAGGATGTGGGGTAAGGGGAACACTCCTCCATTGCTGGTGGGAGTGTAAACTTGTACAGCTGCTTTGGAATCAGTATGGCAGTTTCTCAGAAAATTAGTAAACAACCTACCTCAAGACCCAGTAATACCACTTTTGGGTATATGCCCAAAGGATGCTCAATTGTACCACAAGGACAGATAACAGTGTTCTTGAGACTTTCTTTTTTATCTCTTATTTGATATGTATATGTAACCCAGCAGTTACAGGGGCCAGGGTTGAGGGATGGTGATCTAGGGGTACTGTTGAACTTATTTAATTGGAGACACAAAGAATTGTGCATCCTGGAAAGATGATCCTTTCAGAGCAAGTGAAATTGACAGGCAAGTGAAGTAACAGTCAAAGAGTGGAGGGCTGATGTTAGTGAGTAACATCTGGACATCACTAGCTGCAGGTAAAATATGGGAAAGACAGAACTGGAAAGGTCCTTCGCCAGTGGATGGAATTAGCAGTTACAAATTGTGAGAGCTTATCTAAGAAGTACGAGAGAGAGAGAGAGAGAGAGAGAGAGAGAGAGAGAGAGAGAGAGAGAGAGAGAGAGAGAGAGAGAGATGTTAAGTTTTATTAGATCAAACAGCTCCCATCAAGGGGATGGATGGGAGGGGTCACAGACATAGAAACCACCCATGAGCTCTGGGTGGGGCTTTGTATAGTCTCCCTGGGTTCCTCTCAATTCCTACCCTTCCAGACTCCCTATTCTTCCTGATTTGTACCAGCCAGGAGTAGCTAGCTTCTCTTGGGTAGGCTCTTTTCTCCTTCAGCCTAACAGTTTGTAAATTTAATGATTACAATATCTTAGGAATGGGAGCAACCCTAGAAGGAAGAAGTTCCTGTTTACCAGATCAGCCCAAGTTCTCACTGACCCACCTCCCTGCCACTTTAACCTGGGCCAGAATGATGGAGGTCATGAACTATGGAAAAGGGCGGAATCCCACCCTCCTGTCTCTGATATATATATGCATGTGTGTTTGTGTGAATGTATGTCACATAATGTTCAGGTGCTCCTGGAGACCAGAAGAGGGCACCAGATCCCCTGGAACTAACAGTGCTAGTGATGGTGAGCCATCCAACCTGTTTTGCCAGAATCTTCTCTGAAAGAGCAGCAAGTTCTTTCAACTGCCGAATTGAATCATCTCTCCAAGCCCCATCTCTCTTCATTCTTGGTGAGAGTCCCCTCAAAGCAAGCACACACACACACAAATTTAACAATACCCATAAGTTTAGATTAAGTCCTTCCTGAAACAAGTTTTTCATTTGGTCCTGAAGTAAGAGGGTTTTTGTTGAAGCCCAAAGAGCTGTACAGACTGTTGATTGAGCCACATATTCCAGAGTTGACTTCAAGCATGGTGCTCTTTTCTAAAGGATTTGGTTGGTTTTTGTTTGTTTGTTTGCTTTTTTTAGAATATAATTACAGCATTTCCTCCTTCCCTTTACTCCCTCCAATATCTCCTATGTACCCTCCCCCACCTTTGCTCTTTCAAATACATGGCCTTTTCATTTAATTATTGTTACAAATCTTTGTGTGTGTATGTATATATAGTCCTGATTATAAATATGATCTGTTCAATTTCTATATGTGTGTGCATAAGTGTATACCATGTGTGTGCCTGGTGCCCATGGAGGTCAGCAGAGGGTGTTGTATCCCCTGGAACTGGAGTTAGGATGGTTGTTAGCCACTACATGGATGCTGGGGATCAAACCTAGGGCCTCTGCCAAAATAAGTGTTCTTAACTGCTGGGCCATCTCTCTAGTTCTCTTGCTTATTTTGAGACGTGGTCTCTCATATAAGCTCAGTCTGTACTCAAATTCCCTATGTAGCTAAGGATGCCCATGAGATTCTGATCTTCTTCCCTCCACATCCTGAGTGTTGGGATTACAGACATGTACCACCATACCTGCTTTGTGAGGTGGTGGGGACTGAACCCAGGGCTTTTTGTGTGCTAGGCAAACACTGTCAAACTGGACTCCCTTCCAAGCCCAGTTTGTTGATTTTCATTGAGGAAGACAGGGTTTTGCTCTGGAGCCCAACCTGGCCTGGAATTAATCATGCAACCAAGTTTGGCTTTGAACCCTTGCAACCCTTCCTGTTTCAGCTTCCCAAGTGGTGGGATTATAAGCATGAGCCACCACATCCAGCTATCCAAGCGTGTTTTTGAGGAACTTTTGGGGACTGTACCATGTGAAGACTTTTGCTTCCATATTGACAAGAAATGGAGGTGCCTCTGGGGGCACTGCTGATATTTGGGGGTGGGGAGTTGCAGAATTTGAACAGCAATAAAGAGGAAAAACTCCCATCTTCCTTGGCTGCCACCCAGACCTCCAATGAGATTTCATTTCAAGGGTTAACCCTGCCTTCAGAACATCCACACAGGCCACTTCAGATTAGTCTATCTTTGTTTGTTTGTTTGTTTCTATTTTTCCAGACAGGGTTTCTCTGTGTAGCACTGGTTGTTCTAGAACTCACTATGTAGACCAGGCTGGCCTCAAACTCATAGAGATCCATCTGTCTCTGCCTCCCGAGTGCTGGTATTAAAGGCTAAAGTTGTGCGCTACCACCGCCAGACCATATTAGTCAATTCCAACACATAGGCATAGGAAATGGCTTAGCTGCTTACCTTAACATTCCAGACAGTTGTTCTTACTTATTTATGGATTTTACATGTGTGCTTGTGTGTGTTCATGTGCATGGGCACACATGTGTGCATTCCCATGCACATGCGTTTATGGACTTTTAGAGGCCTGAGGTCAACCTCTAGTGCTCTTCCATCAGAGCTTTGTTTTGTTTGGGACCTGGGCTCACTGATTAGTCTCAGCTGGCTGGCCAACAACCCCCAGGGTTACTGCCTATTTCTGTGTTCCTAAGATTAGTAGCTTGCAGCACCATGCCCAGCTTTTACATGGTCACTAGCAAGCGAACACAGGTTCTCCTGCTTGGATGGCAAACACTTTACTGATTGAACCGTCTCCCCAGTTCTTATTTAGGCTTTTGGAAACACTGCCTATATAGCCCACGCTGGCCTGGAATCGCCACGTGTCCCAGGATGGCCTCAACATTTACATCAATCCTTCTGCCTCCAACTCCTTTGGGCTGAGATGGCAAGCACGCACCACCACACGCACCTGGCATCTATTCCTATTGCCGACCCTAGGCAAGGGGAAGAGCATATAGCGGAACGAAATGGTCCCAAATCACATCCTTCATTCCTTCTCAGGGTCTGGAAGGAGTTAGCATGAGCTTTTATGATTTTCTACCTAGACAGGCCAAACCTCATGATGACAAATCTCCCTAAACAACCTGCTCCACAATCCGCAGAGAATAGATGGTCTGATCTGTCTAGCATAAACCAGGAGTAGAAATCGCCCAGGCTCTTGAGCCTGGCATCTTAATGGAGATTCAGGTGATCTTACATCTCTGCTTCCCATTGCTTCTAAGAAATTTGTGTGTATCAATTTAACACAGAGCACATCCAAGTACTGTAGACCAGGTAGCTTAAACAATGCAATTTTTAAAAATAAATTCCTCTTAAGCAGCCCATGCTGGCCTTGACCTCTTTCTGGGTCTTGAATTGCCCCCAAACACACAATTTTCCCGCCCTAGGTTACTAAGTGCAGGCATTCTAGGCATGAGCTGGCACACCCAGCTAGAGTTTGTTTTTGTACACATCTGGGGGATGGCATGTCCAAAATGACGGTCTCAGTAGAGTAGAGGTGATCTCTCTTACAGACACTCCTCAGTTTGTTTTCACATGGTCTTGGTGTACTGCTGTTCTCTCCTCCCCAGTCACCAGACAGGGCCGCCCCGATGACTGCCAGCATCTCTAAATAGATCCACAGCTTGAGACTCATCCGCATTTGATTTCGAGGGGCCACAGTTCAACCTTTAAAAACATGGGCCACATCTGTGGAATTCAAAAACAACTCACTAGATGCTGGGTGCCTTCTAAACTAAGCTATGCATGTAGAGAACAAAGGTCTGTCTCAAAAGACAGCAACTCTTTGATCTTCGAAGCAGTCTGACTTTTTGTTCACTAGACCCAGTGTAGGTAGATGTACAGACAAACAAACTGTGGTGGGCCTGGATTCCTCGGTGTTCTGCCCTCAGGGCTTTTCTCCCACACACTTTCCACCAAAGAGCCCTTGGTAATTTGTTGACACCAAATTTGGCTAGGGGGAGAATTTTCGCTTAGACTTTATATTTACTTCTTTTATAGAACCTTCTGAGTTTGTACAACTTACACACTTCTTTCTACTTTTTTAAAACATGGTCTTATATAGTCTAGGCTGTCCTCAAACTCACTATGGGAGTGAGACTGCCTTTAAAGTACTGTTTTTCCAGTCCCTGCCTCCTGACTGCCAGGATGACATGTGTTTGCTATCATACCCAGCATTATGACTGATAATTTTCAAGAAACTTTGAGAGCAAGTTGAAAGATGGCATGAGCAGATGTCTAGACTCTTCCTTTTTCTAGTCCTCCCCTCCACAGCAAGGCTACACATTACAGAATTGTAGAATAGCATTCAAACCAAGATAGTAACGTTAGTACAATGGGTGTATAGAATTCTTCACTTCTATCTCACGTGTACCATCGCATTCAAGACATGATGACTCAGGTCTGAAATCCCAGGACTTTTGAGAACTTGAGGCCAACCTTGGCTGTGTACTAAGTTCCAGGCAGTCCAAAGAAAAACAAAACAAAACACCTCAAAGGTCTAGGACAAATAGAGACTCTGATGAGCTATTTACAAATACTTTATGCACAGTTATATTCAAAGTCATGTTCATTTGAAATCTTCAAACAATGTTCCTGTTTGTCTTAGTCACTGTTCTATTGCTGTGAAGAGACACCATGACCACAGCAACTCTTATACAAAAAGGCATTTAGCTGAAGGCTTGCTTAAGGTTATAGAGGGTTAATCTATTATTATTATTATTATTGTTATTATTATTATTATTTGGAGTATAGTGGCATACAGGCAGGCATGGCCCTGGAACTGAGAGTTTTACACCTGATTCACAGGCAGCAGGGAGAGAACCCCCACCAGGCAAGGGCTTTTGAAACCTCAAAGCCCACCCCCAGTGACGCACTTCCTTCAACAAGTTGACACCTCAAATAGTAAATAATCCCCTCCCCCGGGCTGACTAAGCATTTACATATATGAGCCTATGGGGGCCGTTCTTATCCAAACTGTCAATTTTCAATTTTTAATAATAGTGTGCTGGGCAAACAGTACTCTTCTGAGTCACATCCCTTGCCCAAGCCATCACTTCTTGCAACCTCAGATCACACAGGAACAAAGTGACTCTTGGGGGACTCTCTTATAAGGACATTAACATCACTGAGGAAGGCAACACCTACAACGTTCATAGATTTCACTTCCTAATCATGTCTCTTTGATAATTTTTCTTCTGAATTATAATCTTGTATTTATTGCTAATTTATATGCAGGAGTAGCCTAGGAAGTGCTAGGAATGTTATCATCAGGTTGATATTCTCCAAGAAGCACAGCGGGAG
The DNA here is from genome assembly GCA_004026605.1 of Ondatra zibethicus. NCBI lineage: Eukaryota > Metazoa > Chordata > Mammalia > Rodentia > Cricetidae > Ondatra > Ondatra zibethicus. The sequence continues at coordinate 28,303 of PVIU01022516.1, forward strand.
ACCTTGTTTCTATGGCAACATGCTTTGAGTGGAGACATTGTTTTGCCTTCCACTGAATGAGATACAATGGCCGCTTAGATTCTCCAGCATAGAGAAATCAGGTACAATGAGCTTAACCACACACCCCAAATAAATACATACCCTTGGACCCAGAAGTAAGCAAGGAAGTGACCAGTCTCAATATGCATACAGTGAAACCAAATTCAAAACCAGTCGGGTTGCTCAGGTCTCTATAGCAACAAGAGAAATTGTTATGTTAAGATAGCAATTAGCAAAAGAAATAGGAACAGAAGCTGTTGGTTAGTGGTTACACCTGAGGGAATGGCAAGATGGCTCAGGGGGTAAGGGCACTTGCCACCAAGCCTAACCACCTGCATTGCATCCTCAGTGCCCACAGTGAGAACAAACTCCCTAAAGTTGTCTTCTGATATGTATATGCTCACTGTGGCTCATGCACACACTCACACACACACACACACACAGAGGTGCATGCACACGAACACCCACGCAATGAGTGAATGAATGAATCTATGTAAAGAGAAAATTAAAAGGTGTCGGGAGCATACTGCCACCATGTCTAGTGTAAATGTTGGAATTGCACTTCTAAATTAGCACTCTTCTAGGATATAGTCATAGATTCTTGTCCTAACAGCTACTGACATGTAAAGCTCAAATGTTCTGTCCTGGGATTAACACCCCAGTGGCATCTACTCTTCAATCTGAATAACAGTATATCAGATTACATTTAGACAGTTCTATGGTCAGCAGATGGCTCTGTGGACAGAAGGTACCTGCTTGCCAACACTGATGATCTGAGTTCAATTTCCGGGACCTATGTGGTGGAAGGAATCAACTCTTAATTATCTTCTGTCTTCCAGGGAGGATATTCAGCACATACACGTGT
>PVIU01022517.1:0-29259 GCA_004026605.1 Ondatra zibethicus
TCTTTTTTCCTTATAATGCTGATTCTACTCCATGATGCAGAGTATATCATCTCTCTGTTTATAAAAAGCCAGGAAGGACAATGAACATCCAGGGGACATCATTATTTGCTGTAAATATATTGGCTAGCTACAAAATATATCAGTGGCTAGCTTGCACCATTTAGAAATGGAAAGTTTATGAGCTATAAGATTTCTCTTTGTTAGCCATTTGTCAGAGTGCTGCAAGTTCTAATTCAGGTAGTTTGGGAGAAAAGACATTAATAACTTTAGCCCAATATAACCCTGAGAACTTCAAATGCAAGTAGACATGTGATATGTGCCCATGTTACAATAAGAGCACAAATATTAGGAGGTCACTGGTCACTGCCTTATTAGATTTAAGCTTATCCATGCTTGCTACTATAATCAAAATCAATGACTGCTCAGGGAGTCATAGACTCAAGGGAAGACTTGTCCTGTTGTTTAACTAAATTGATGTACTAACAACATACATACATATGAATATATTCCCATGAACAAAAGTCACTCTTAGCTTTCAAAAGAGAGGCCAGTTAAGTAGAAAGCATTGGAGGCAGACGCAGAGTTGTTCAATGTGCAGAGAATAATTGCTGGCTGAAGTATTGGAGTTAACCAAGACATTTATAGCATCCACTGTAAGGCTCACAGACTTTGAATAAAGAGGAGCAGAAAGACTATGAAAGTTAGAAGATAGGGTTATGGGCTCTCAAATGTCATCCTCTAAGTAAAACTATTGCCATTTTTTTTCTTTTCTCTTAGACATTACATCCTGAACACAATTTTCTATTTTATGCTTCCCAGTCCTCTCCATTACCTCCCCTCTCCTGCAGATCTAATCCTTCTCCATTTCTCTTAAAAAAAAATAGTAGGCCTCCTAGAGAAATCAACTGAACATGGCATAACAAGTAACAAAAAGCGTAGGTACAAGCCCTAATGTCAAGGCTGAACGAGGAAAACCAGGAGGGGGAAAAGGATCCAATCTTGAACTCACATCACTAGGATTATTTCCACTGGGCCAGAAGAAGCCTAGTAGAAGGGATCATGGTGCCTTTCCCTTACTGCTGAAGTATAACTATTAACAGATCCTGCGAGAAGAGCAACTGTTATGTTCAGTTGTGTGCCAAGTGCTCAGGATACCAAACTCTGATTGATAGATCAAAACCCGTGTCCATATAGATGTCCCTCGTTAAAGTCAGTCAGTAACAAAATAAAACAAGTGAGATAGGGATGTGGGAAAAGATTCATGGAGAAGAAGAAAAGTGAGTGAACAGAGATGGGGAAATTAAGAGATGGTAGAGGGTAAGTACACTTTGCATGCTTTAGACACATGTAGAAAGCTGTTAAAGGAAAAAAATGATCCATTATTTTTATTGAATGGGCCCATTTATTTATCCACAGTAATATGAACTTTAAGGAATAAAATTTTGCTTTATTTACACTGAGAATTTTGATTATCAATGTTCTATATTTATGTTATAGAAACATTATGCATTCCCAGTGAGATTACTCTACACACTTAGAGAACAGTAAAGAAAAAAGCTCATTAAATAGGACATGTTCAGCTTTGAGTAGTTAGCACATAGGAGCCAACCTTGAAGAGAATATTTTGCTAGCCCATGTACACTTTAAACATAAGTGTTTCACATTGGCTGTCCTCATCCAATCTCTTCTTGGTCCAGGTTCATCCCGCCCATTTGGCACATTTGTGCTTTTCTTGAAGAGCACCGAATCCAGAGTGGATTTTTGGAGCCAGATGTGCCAAGGACAGCATGCGAAAACACACCTGGACTCATTGGGGTTCACAGAGCCTGAACTGCCAACCAACTTTATTTTTAAGTAAAGAGAACTTGTGTGGAGCTGATCTTGGCCCTCTGCACATGTGTTGCAGTTATGTAACTTAGTCTTTTGTGGAACCACTTCCAGAGAGTGTGGCTGCCTCTGAATCCTTTGCCTGCTCCTGGAACCATTCCTCCCTGCTGGATTGCCTCATTCAGACTTAATAGGAGAGGAAGTGCCTGGTCTTGCTAGAGCTTGATATGCATAGCTGTTGATCTGCATGGGCGGCCCACCCTTTTCTCAAGGAGGAAGAGGGAGTGGATGGGTGGTTGGGGAAAAGCCTGGGAGCAGAGTAGGGAGGGAAAACTACTATCGGGCTGCTAAAAAATGACTAATTGATTAATTTAAAATATCTTAAAATATAAATACAGAGGGAATCATTGGCAGGCCAGAATGTAGTAAGGGTTGGGATCCTGCACTGTCCTCTTTAGCTGTCAATTTGAGGCATGTTCGGCGATAGGAAGATCGCCCTTGTGATCTGTTCTACGTCAGGGTTGTCTTCTTTCATGTGGGAATGATGCCTAATTAGAGGTCAATGTTGGTGAATAAACATCAGCAGAAATTTTATCAACCACTCTAAACTTCAATAATGGCATAGAACTCTCGTTTTCACAGTTTCTTCCAAGGTTGACTAGAATAGTGTGTATCATGCAGTCATACTTGGGGCAGCATTCATTTAGCCAGATTCTCTTTAGTATTCCCTCAGCGCATTTATTAATAAATCCTTCACAGCATTGATAACATTAATTCATGTGTCTCCTGCATCCTTGAAATAACGTCGGGAAGAACCACATGAAACACAGAGTCACTTGATGGGAACTTAATAGTCTTCAATTTGGAAAAAATTACTACCCAACGCTGTCTTGCTACTTAGCATTGCTAATCCACTCCCTTTCTTTCTCTTCAGTATGACTTCTTTTCCCAACTAGATGCAGTGTCACTGCAAGCATGGTAACAACTTTGCAAAGTGCACCCATTTCACATCTCTGCAAACCATTCACCACAAAGGTGGATAATCCTTCTAAAACCAAGTCTCCATTAGACAAATGAACACACACACATTCCTTTTAATAGAACTAAAACTTCTTATTTCAGACATCCTACATTTATTTACTATAACATTTTCATAAGGCCCTAGATAATTGGCCGCAGAAGTGGGGGCAGGCAGTAGGCAGCTAGTCTCAGGCAGGGACGGTGTGAAGGGACAGAGCAGTTCCCTGGGTGGCTGCAGCAGGCAGGGAGCCTGGGGGTGGGTGAGAGAACTCTATGGGCCAGCAAGTCCCATGAGGAGAGACAGACAGATGGGCATGCCAGGAGACCACACTGCAGGTCTGATGGCTGGTCCAGGGCATGGAAGAGAGAGAGAGAGAGACAGAGAGAGACAGAGAGAGAGAGAGAGAGAGAGAGAGAGAGAGAGAGAGAGAGAGAGAGAGAGAGAAGCTGCCTCTTGGAGAGGGAGAAGGAAAAGAAGGGACTCAGGTTGGTAGCTAAAGATCAGCTTACCTCTGTATATGGGGGAGGGAGTGGACATAGCTTGTCTCTTAAAGGGACAGAGCAGACCATTACAATCATAATACCTAAATGTGGCATACATTATATGTATTTTTTTTCTTTTGAACATTCATTTTGTTGCTTCAATTGTCTGGACATTTTCCTTTTCTTTGATACCCAGCTCCAACTGTCACCCTACAGGAAACTTCCCTGACCATAATAAAGCTCTGTTAAAGGTATGGCTGAGTCTTTGTGAGATTAACCTTACCACATGTTTGCCTCTGTCATCTCTATGGGACGTTAGTGCTCTGCTTATAAGATGAGCAAGTATTGGACAGGAACTACGTTTTCTTTATACTGAATGACATTTGTGTTTTCATTACTAGAAAGCATTATATTGCCAGTTCTCCTATCAAGTTGATTGACTAACTTTTTAAACAGAACTTTGAACCCATGTTGTCCAGAAATATGCTTAATTCATGGAGACAATGATACAAATGTCGTACTAATGTAAATGTCTTCTATCATGCTGTTGACTTGATGACATTTAAAGTTGCTGTAAGAATAACTCTGACACATCAGTTTCTTCATGTTCTTGAGATTTGCTACATGACCTGTTTTTACTATGGTACCTGTAATCACACAGAAAATAAAATACGTAAAGAATATAAACAGAAAAAAATGCCTTTCAGATTTGTAATTCTGTGCTTGCTATCCTATAATTGTTTCCTTCATCTATTGCAAATTGAGCTAACCTTAATTCGACAATGAACTCTAAAAATGACACATTCTAGGCAAGGCTTCTGTCACCCACTCACACCCTCAGTTCTGTCCCTGAAAGTTCAGACTGTTTTCTGTAACAGTTCCCCCTCCATGTGTCCTTTTGATAGGTACTTGTTATTCTAAAGTTTTAAGTAAGGAGGTTTGATATAATGTTAGGCAACACTAAATTTATGCAGGTACATCTTACCATAGTTGTTATCATTTAACTTTTGAATATTCAAAGATTTTCTCCTTTTTTTCATTTTAATTAGCTATGGTATGACATAGATTGAATACAATCTTCTGATAAAATTAAAACTTGGCTCTAGTATGTCATATCTCTTTTCGTCTAAAGTTCTTTTTCTGTATATTGCAGGGAATTGCTTTATTTTTCTTTCCTGGTTTCAATCTGCTAGCATGAAACGTCTACATAAGTAGGTGGATATTATGTGATTTATTTCCTCAAATGGCACAACATAATTCTTATGCTGTGGTTGATGGCAGGTTATACACTTCTTTCTATTTGAAATCCTGACTTCTGGGTAATTTCAACTCGGTCCTTTGATTGTTTCGTTGTTTTTATTGTATGTTTTATGAGCTACATACTAAGTTATTTCAAATGGCCTTCAGCCAGCACCAAAAAAAATTTAAAAAAAAATCAATGAAACTCTTTCTGAAGATGTAAGGATTTCTGGTTTCTCAGATATTTTGAATCCTTCTTGTTGTATGAGCTCAGATACAACTGAAAATGTGTTTCAGAATTTATTTTAAGTAAATTCTTAAATTATAATCATTGATTTATTAATTTAGCTTAATAATATCATTAATGTTTCTATAAAATATGAAGTTAGAGTATATCTTGTCAATTAAATAAGAATACTTTTGGTCTACAATGTGATTTTCTCCTTAATCTTTGCGCATCTCATCCTTCCCTTTGGCTTACAAGTATCCCATACCTAACATGAAGATCATAGTTACACCACCATCGAGCTTCCTGTGGAGCTGATGTTGTTAAACATTACAGCACTGAATTGGTAATATTAATGGAGCCATAAAGAGCCATGCTACAGGGTTTCTCTGTGTAGCTTTGAAGCCTTTCCTGGAACTAGCTCTTGCAGACCAGGCTGGCCTCAAACTCACAGAGATCCACCTGCCTCTGCCTCCCAATTGCTGGGATTAAAGGCATGTGCCACCACTGCCTGACCATATTTCCATATTTTACGGGACTTAAAACTATTATTTGTTTTATTCAGAAAATTAACTTAGTGTACGAAAGCAAAAGCAGTATTTCTAAACACAGTTGATATGATAGCACAGACAAATCCCTTTCCTTATATAATACATACTCTCTGGGATATGGCAAATCAACAAACAGGACTAATCAGGGTCAATAATAGTTCTTCTGTAATCAGAGATTGTACATTCATTTTCCAGCTGCCCAGACACAAATAATCATGTAGAAACTATATTAATTACAATACTGTTTACAATACTGTTTGGCTGATGGGTAAGGCATATTTCTAGCTAGCTCTTATATCTTGAATTAACCCATTTCTATTAATCTGTGTACTGTCAGGAGGCTGTGTCTTAAAGGTAAGATTCCAGCATCTGTCTCCTTTGGCAGCTACATGGTGTCTCCCTGACTCCAACTTCTTTCTCCCTCTATCTCTTCTTGGATTTCCCACCTTATTATATTCTACCCTGCAACAGGCCAAAGCAGTTTCTTTATTAACCAATGGTATACAAACATATGCACAGCATACAGAGGAGAATTCAACATCATTAATTGTGAGTATGTCTTTGAAAGAAATTTTGGAACCCTGTTTATTTCTTTTTTCTTTATTTGACTTCATAGCCATGAGGTGAATATTATTCTTATCTACCTATGGTCCTTGACATCCTTTGTCATCACAGGACTACTAGGTAGGGAATCAATTCACTATGGATCAAAACCTCTAAAATTTGAGCCACAATAAGCCTTTTTAAAAAAATTAACATGATCATCCCTGTTATTATCTATGATAAACATAGTATGTGTGTGAATAAATTTATTCAGTATAAATTTTCCACATTTGGAGTCTTACAACACTTAAACATTTAGAGTGAGAAAAATGAGGTAATGAGAGCTAAAACAACCTGACCAATGCTACATCATTAGTAATCAATAAAACATGGATACACCTGAAATGTTGATAATAGGTTTAATTATTAATAATCATTTTGCATTTGAAAAAAGAGGACAGTTTTCAGAATTCTGTACATTAAAGTTATTTCCATAAATTTTAAATGAATTCATTTATAAATGAAATCTTTTGATCAGAACAATATGTATATAATAGATGACTTAATTCCCTCCCTTCTCTTTTTGTCTCTCTTATTATATTAATGATAAGTTGAAATGATAAACCCTGGGACAAAAGACATTTTCTTTTCGTTTTGAGTGAATCTCGATGACAACTATCCTAAAATCCATTGTGAAATTTTACTTTACTGTCACAAAGAAGTCACATGACATGACAATTTAAAGAAAATATTAGAGACTTTAATCAGTGTAGGTTTGGACAGCTGGTGATATTATCTTTCTTAGTAGACTTGGACATACTACCTTTCAACTGATTATGCATTTCGAACTTTAGCCACTTAATTTACAGAAATTACTTTCATACTATTTAATCCTCTTATGGAATGTTTCTGGAAGAAACAGTATAGAAATATAGATACACTTTCCTTTCTCATGGCAAGGGCATACTGATGACTTTTGAACTATTTCAACTGAGAAAGAACTATATACAAAGAAGGAGAAATTCTCTTATCTAAAGAGTCCATTGTTGGGAGAATTCAGAGGACAAAGGGATTTTTCTTTATGTCTCAGTTTTCAAGACTATTGCAAATGTATGGGAGAAGGGAATGGAAAATTCATTGGAAATGCGTCTTCAATGAGCTGTATGGTGTTACCAAAAGCTACTGACTGTATCTGGGAACTCTGAGGTCACATTTATTTGCAACTCATATATATATATATATATATATATATGTATATATGTATATATATATAAAGAGGTAAAAGGGCTAAAAATATTATGCAAGTGTAGCACAAGAAGTTTCTGCAGTGAAGAAGATAAGTGTCCATAATTTCAATCCTGAGTTTAAAGTACAGTCAGATGGATGATTGACAGTGGATGATTCCAAGAAAGTAGCATCTTCTGAACACAGAAGGGCAACTGCACATGTGAACTCCCAGCAGTTATGACACAATGCACAAGACTGACGGAAGCCCTGTCCAGACCAAATACTAGAATGGAAAGGGAAGCAGGTCATGGAATTTCAGCTCTAGCAGAGGAACTATTGACAATTCCCATCTGCTGAGAGAAAAAGCGTCGGTTTTCCTAGAAGGAGAAGGAGAGCAAGAAGGAAGCTGTGACTGATTGGTATGTAAAATGGATAAAAAATTAAAAACAAAAAAGTGTAGTCTCTGAAATATTAAACAAGCTCCAATAGAAAGCCACATATCTAGAAATATTTGAGCAGGGCAATTTGGCCTTTGGGGATGGAAAAATGGAGATAAAATTGGGCAGGATGGGAAAGAGGAAGCTTGAGCTGGGGAGCTGAGGAGAGGAAGATGAATATGATTAAAACCTGTTATATGAAATTCTCTCAAAGTTAAAGTTTGCTATGAGGCTGTCTCCTCGTAATACCAGAAACTCCACTCATTGAGTCTAACCAAGATGACAGCCTAAACATGAACTGAACAATGGTGGCACCAACCAGCATGCAAACGTAGATGAGGGCAACTCCACCAGGCCTCAAACCTACACAAAGAACTACAGACAAATAAGGAATGCTATAGTGGGAGAGATCATCTTCCCCGACAGTAATAAATAGTTAGTCCTGAAAACATACATACAAATGACATTGTACAGAATGAGCCAGTTATATTTAGGAATGTATAGATAAATGTATATAATAACAAGGAAGAAAAGGCCCTGAATTTGAAAAAGAGCAAGGAGGGTTAGATAGAAGGTTTAGAGGGAATAAAGGAAAATGGGGAATGGTGTATTTCTATTATTACATATAACTGCATATATTTTGGGATTATATTGTAACCTCAAAAAATTAAAGAATAAAATAAAAACTATCATGTTACATAAATCTATATAGATTATTCTAGGGTAGGATGGCAGTCAGGAGACAGGGTTGTCTGGTTCTTGCAGTTTCTTAGCTGTTGTTTTGTAAAACATCATTCAACCCCAAGAAGATGGATTGCTAAATACAGGATGCATTTCCTTTTCCCACCCTAGCTATCTTCTTTCCTGTGAGCTATATGAACAAAAGTAGAACAAGAAAGCATAGGGAAGCATAGGGCAGATCCCTGTTCTTTTCTAGAAAGTCTGAAATTTCTGAGTGAGGACAAATCCTTGCATATTTCATACAGATACAAGAGCAGAGGCAGTAACCTTCTCTAAGGAAAGGCTTTTTAGTTAAGAGAAACAGTCTGAAATTTCATAATGTGGGGGATCTTCCTGTAATGAAGTGATCTGGGTTTGACTATTCTATACAAACTGAAACACATGGTTGATGCCTTTTAGTACCTGCAAATGTCATTCCTCTTTTTTGTCCTTAATGGTGATATTCACCAGGCAGTAGCTGTTGTCTGTTGTAAAGTCTAAATTATGAAGGTAAGCGAGATTTGGACAGATGTTTACCAACTGCACACATGGTACTCACTTAAACATCAACTCATATCTAAGCACAACAACAAGAATAAAATGATAAGATAATACACTTATTTACTATATGGAAGAGAAAGGATTTTATTTTTTTGCTTGAAGCTATCAAAAGGGAAATCCTGGATTTATTATCTTTATAGTCAGAAACATTTAGTATATCAAAAAAATAGAACATTTGTTTAGGTTACAGATATCAAATTCTCCTCCTATCTTTAATTTCACTACCTGAAGTTAGGATATAAAAAACAGTATCCAATACATGGATTCTTAGGGTGAATGGGGGCTAGTTCAAACTGGCACTGAAAATAGGGAAAATATTTTCATAACAGAGTTATAAAATTTGAATACTGTTACTGTTGTTGTTTATTTAAAACCAGTGGGAAAAAAAGGAATGCAATACAACAGGACTCATATAGAGATTTATTGGAAGAGGAGAGAGAAGGGGCAGAAAAAGGAACAAAGAAGAGGACAGTAAGAAACCATGCTTGAGAGATGAATCCTCACTCGTGGGAAATGGCCTGAGGTGGAGACAAGGGGGTTCACCAAGAGGGGTCCAGTAATCTATTATTTGGAGAAGCAAGGCTGTCATATGTGGAATGGCTTTCAGGGTCCCGTCATGACTCAGGGCACTTGGAGTGCCTCCCAGGTTTCAGCACCAATATTATTGTTTATTTTATAAAAAAAAGTCAGTAAAGGAGGAACACCATACAAGAGGACTCATATGGGAGTCTTAATGGAAGAGGAGAAAGAAGGGACCAAAAGGGGGGGCATAGAAGGGAGCAGTGAGAGGGACAAAGAGAGGGGCAGAGAAAGGAACAGAGACTGTTTCCTGAGGACAAGAGTGGTGAAAGAGGAAGAGTGAGAGACGGCAGGCAGGCAAGGCCCACCTTTCTTAAAGGAATGCAGCAAATGTGCACAGGGGGTGCTCTTAGTGGCTGTAGGTGAGGCCATGTCCTGTCAGGACTCCAAGGGCAGTGGTTACCTTTCAGTGCATCCTGCCACTAAGCAAACATGTTTCATGCATCAGAATTAGTGTAAGGTTTATTGGGGGTGGGAGATGCAGAAGTGTGAAAGAGTGAAAGGGTGATTCCTCCTTCCACCTATCAGATCGCTGGCAGAATGTTACAAAGGTCCCTTAAAATATCAGGCTATGAAGTGCTGGGAAGAAGTCAATTGGATTGATAACTAAGGGGTACTGAGACCAGGCCTGACTGAAACAGGGGATGCAGTAACCATGAGTGAGGCAGAGAAGACCCAAGAGTCTGCAATTCCTTGATCGCAGGAATTCAGAGAGGATTGCATTAAGTAGGCACAGGCTGTCTTGGGCATTCATCACACAAAGAACAGGGGCCAGGAGCTCTGAGCCTGAGAGAGCTGTGGTTGCCTGATACAAGTACTTGATGAGGCCAAAGGGCAGGCCAGCAGAGATGCCTGAATCCTAACAATTACCTTAGTATCAATGACATCAAATGCCTTACTAAATTACTTAAAAGGACAGTGATGGAGCTCGAGTTGAAATCCAAAGATGGGTTGTGGGTTTGTACCACTCCACAGATGCTAATATCTATCTCTTTTAAGAGCACAGTGACCATATGAAGTTTTCATTTAAAGTGTTTCATTTCATTTAGTCTTTATACAAGATATAAACATCAGAATCAATCAATCAATCAATCAAACTTTTATGAAAAAATGGGCTGTCTGTAATACAGTTATTAACTTATAAATGAAACCACTCTTTGAAGAAAGCCTCAAAATTCCTACAAGAAACGTTGCAGTTTCATCTTTAATGTCCTAGATGAATTTATTTTTGATTATTTATGGTATTAAAGAATATTTTGCCTCATGATTACTAGTCAGAAATCAACACAATGTAACTTTTCAGACATGATAGAAACCAATGGCATTTAACTAAGTCATGCTTTTAAAGTTTGTTCATCAATCTAGCAAATTAAAATTAAAAACAAACTTCATGGCTGACTAAAATTTTATATAAGATAATTAAAAATGCTGATTTAATAGTATCAGTCCTCTATTGCTTCTACTTTTCTTTCTAGATTGAGATAAAATATTTAGTATAAGAGAACCACTGACATAACTCAATCATTTCAAAAACTCCCATATAATTTCTCACTTCTCTTTACTTTGAGACAAGATTTCATGTAGAAAGTTTACCTCTAAAGCAAAATTGTGAAACCTCAATAATCTTTTATTTATACTGGTTATTTCCCTTAAGAGTAACCAGTTTTCATCAAGGCATCTTGATGTCTATAGCACCTAACCCAATGTCTTATATCAAATGAGTTAGAAAATATTATAATTATAAATCACATATGCAGATTAGTACCCAACACTATGATAAAGAGACTAACAAGAACTACTATGAGATTTTGATTCATAAAACATAGTGTCTACTACAGTCTGTGAAAATACTTTGTTGTATAATTTTTTGCCAGATAATATTGGATAAATCTCAATTAAAGTGAAAACAAAGCAAACATTCTCATGAGAACTTTGGTTTGACCTTGGTTAAAGCCACATTTTGGTGAGTACTAGAAATTTTAAGCACTTAAAACAACAAACGAAGTTGAGCGAAGAAAAGAAAAGCATCGATTTCAGCTAATGAATGTTGTTCAGCTTTTTATAATTCAGGATTGTTAATACTGGAGATGTTTTCTTTACAGCAACAAATGGATTGAGTGAGCCTTGCTATGCCGTCTCCACACTCTGTTCTGGTGCCAGCATTCAGTAAATACAGACTGGTGTCTGTTGCCGCCAATGTCTGCTCCATACTTCAAATTAGAATCCATGCCCTAGAGTGATGTAGTCGGAGCTTGACTGACAGTGAGTAGCTGCAGAGGCGATGGGACTAATACCAATTTCGTAGATCAATACTAGGTGAGGGCTGAATTTCAGATTCCTCTCCTTAACCTGGTTTGGTGGAAGTGCTAATAAGCAGTGAAGGGAAAATAAATGTTCTAAAGTCAGAAAAAAAGCATTGCTGCTGTCCTAATTCCTTTCGAATCCCAGAGTAGGCAACATGCCTAGTTCTCATAAGCTACTTCAATGGCACTTGCCATTTCAGCTACATGAATAAAGATAAAGGAAGATGAGTGTGCCTTACTCACTAAATTAATTTTCTGGTAACAGTTTTATAAACATTCATGCTTTCTACTCTTAAAAAGTATGACCATAGCCTGAAAACTCTTCTATCTGATTATCTGGTAGACAGTTAGGGAATATGTAAAACCTATTGCCTGTAGTTTCTAAATCCTTAACAAAACAATATTTATTCACTCATATATACTTTATACTATAAAATATAGTTCTTTATTCATTGTTTTCTTCAAATAATTTTTGAACTGTTTATTGATTCTTTGTGGATTTCAGTTCATGCTTTTCACATCCCTTTTATTCCATTCATCTCTCTGTCCCTTCAAATCTGCTTTCTGTCCTTCAACCTCCCTCTGAAAAAATAATTAAGAGAAAAACAAAAAAAAAAAAGAAAAAAACAAACAAAAAAGACTCAGTGTGGAAGCTGTAGAGAGACCCAGTGAGTCACACAGTATACCCTTTAGTCCACACATCTTTATTTGTAAGTGTCTAGTTCAAGGTCTCTGACTTAGGCTACAGCATCGATACTGGTCACTCACTCAGACTCTTCTTGTATACCCTGTTGTTGTCTTGTGTCGTGAACATCCCACAACTTTCCATGTACCAGTCAGGCTCTTTCACAGGGTCTAGAAGTTCCTAGTTTGTGTGGATGTTGGAGTGGGCCAACCAATAGCCCTGCTGCTGGTCTTGGGTTGTAGCTAGATTGGTCAGTCTGCCAGCTTCCCTTCTTCATCACCACCAGGGCTAGCTCTCCAGCCCTGCCCAGGCCATTATCTCACCCACTATTAAGGAAGAGGGATTGTTTTCCTGCTGTCATGTCCTTGTGGCTGGCTCAACACCATTCACGTCTCCAGGGACAGCTCTCCTGTTTTTCCCAGATGAGGAGCAGGGCCTACTCTTCCTAGTGCTATGTGGAGGCCCACAGATGTGAGTCCTATTCCAACTTAACAATCAGGAAATTTGAGCTTATTTTTACTCTTTCAAAGTTGCTGACAGTAGGTGTGGCTACCAACAAGATATCCTGACCTAGGATATTGTTACTTGTTGTTGTTGTTTGATATTAAGATGGCCCATAAAGGTGGATCTGCTCCACCTTGACCAAAGATCAGAGAATTCAAACCTATTTCTCCTCCTTCATTTTAATACAGGAGGTTTGACCCAGGAAGTGGCTGCCTACAGGAACTCAAGTATTGAGCAAGTAATTGTTCTGGTTGTTCTTTGTTCATGTTAAAGCATGTTTCTCCTTCTTCACCCCTTTTTGGTTTGGGGTATATAGTGTATGGAAAATAAGTGCAGGAGTCAATATTCAATATTCAGTAGTCATTTAATCACCCTCTTGTACTATCCTATGTGTTTGCATTTCCTTTGTATCTCGGTCTATTCTGCCTAATATTTCTAATCCACATGCCCCTACCGTGGAATATACAATCCCATCAAGGCTGGACCTTGACAAATGTCACCCCAATGTGTGGCTTTTTTAATTGAGTTTTATTGAGCTCTACATTTTTCTCTGCTCCCCCCCCTTTACTGCTCTTCAGCCATCCCCCCAGGGTCCTCATGCTCCCAATTTACTCAGGAGATCTTGTTTTTCTCTACTTCCCATGTAGATTAGATCTATGTATGTCTCTCTTAGTATCCTCATTGTTATCTAAGTTCTTTGGGATTGTGATTTGTAGGCTGTTTTTTTTTTGTTTTTGTTTTGTTTTTTGCTCTATGTTTCCAAACCACTTATGAGTGAATACATGTGATAATTGTCTTTCTAGGTCTGGGTTACCTCACTCAAAATGATGTTTTCTAGCTCCATCAATTTTCTTGCAAAATTCAAGATGTCATTATTGTTTTTCTGCTGTGTGTCCTCGTGGTAAGGGGAGCCATAGACATCAATACAAACAAAGGTTACAGCAGGTCCAGGGACAAAGAAATGACCCTTAGCAGCAGCCCAGACCTTGACAATTCAATGAACCTGGGTGACAGCACAGGCATCTCAGATCTTTATGGCCCAGGCAGCCTCAAGGGCCTTGGATACTAGCATGGCCATAGAACGGGCCATGAGTATCAACACAGGCCCAGATTGCAGTTGGAACATAGACCCAGACATGGTCCTTGTTAGCAGTTGGTCTGGGTAGAGAGTACAGGTCACTCAGACCATCATGGACCTAGCTGCTGAGCGACTCTTAAACACTAACATGGTTCCAGGTGTTGGCCCAGATCCCAGTTCTCAGCATGATCCTCAGTGTCAACGGGAGACTCAGACATCAACACAGACTTTGGCTACACCTGAGTCACAGACCCAGACAAGGCTCGGGCTTCAACTTGGCCTATATGATACCATGACCCAGGTTGGCAACACATTTCACTCAAATCTGCATAGCCCCAGAAGCTACATGGACATTTGGACACCAGCATCATCTCAGGTGGTGGCCAGGATCCTGATTTCCCTGTAGCCTTTGGTGACAACATTGGCCATGGACATCACCACGGACCCAGACTTCAGTAGATCCGCAGACACAGACATGATTCCTGGCAGCAGCCTGGAGCCAAGATTTCATCATGGTCCTAGCTGCCAACACAGGTCATCAAGATCAACAGTGGCAGCATGGCCTTGGGATGCCAACATGTCCCCAGGTGGCAGCCCAACCCTGGGCATCTGCTCAGTTTTCAATTGTAATGGGCGCCGTGGACAGTAATGCAGACTCTAGGTGCAGGAGGGCCACAGACCCAGACATGGCCCTCAGCCAAAGTCTGAGTGTAGGCTTCACATAGCTCCCAGGATGCAACACAAGATCTGTATGGTTCCAGCAGCAGCATGAACCTCAAACGCCAATATGGCCTTAGGTGTCAGCCCAAGCTACCAGCCTCTGCATGCCCCTCAGTTTCAACAAGAGTCACTGACATCAACACAGAGCCTAGTTGCAGTAAGGCCAAGGACTCAGACATGGCCCTCGGCAGAAGTCTGGGCCTGGATGCGTTCCCAGCGCCTGGTTCTCGGCCCAGGGCCCCTTGTGCCACCCGGCTCCTGGTGTGTACCCGAAATAATTACACGAAAACTGTATTCATTTAAATACTGCCTGGCCCATTATCTCCAGTCCCTTATTGGCTAACTCTCACATATTATTTTAACCCATCTCCATTAATGTGTATCGCCACTTGAGTTGTGGCTTGCCGGCATGAGTCTAACCAGTGTCCATCTTGTGCTGGAGAAGCATGGCGTCTGCCACACTGCCTTCTCTCTCACAGCATTCTGTTCTGTCTACTCCACCCACCTAAGGGCTGCCCTATCAAAAGGCCAAGGCAGTTTTCTTTATTTAACCAATGAGGGCAATACCCTCCTACACCAAATAGAAAGACCAAATAGAAGACCCTCCTACACCACCTGGACATCACCATGGCCCCAGGTGGCACTATAGGACTCTGAGATCTGCCTGGCCCCTGTGGAGGCCCTTGGACCCTGACATGATCACAGGTGGTGAGTCAGCCTCCAGGCATCCACAGGGCTCTCACTGGTAACAGGAGCCATCAACATGGACCACCACAGCTGCATCAGGGCCAGAGACCCAGAATGGCCCTTGGCAGAAGCCCAGACCCTGATATCCTGTGACTCTGGGTGGCAAGGGATCTGCTCACATCGGCTGCTCCATCACTGCTGTTGACTCTGACTCTTGAGATCTAACACTCTTTCCAGCACTCTGCCACTCTGTCTCTCTCTCCAGTTTCCCCACCACATGTGCCCTTCCTGTAATGATGCCTGGCTTCCACATGCCACAGGCTCATGGTTGATTTCTGTCTGCCATAGGGCAAATGTGCTGGGGCAGAGCTGTGTCTGTCTTCATTGGGCTTGGTCCTCATGACACTACACAGCTTGTCCTTAGTATATTTTAAACAGTGTTTTCTGTATAAATTCTATCTACTGTTAAAAAACAGTCAAATATGATTATGGAGTTATCCTCAGCTAATGACTCATAACTGGAACCCCAAATTATGACTAATAGAGAACACAAAACAATTTCACAAATTGACAATCCATATAATTCTAGATTGACTTATATGTAGCTCTCATTTCCACTCTTATTTATTAGAGACTTGGTTGTCTTGAGCATGTGACTCCTGAGCTTATGAAAATTTTGACTCATGGCCAAATGATAGGCACACATACACACAGAAAAAAAAAAAAGAAAGAAAGAAAGAAAGAAAGAAAGAAAAAAAGAAAAGACCAAATGGAAAAAATGATTGAACAGAATAATTCCCAGTAATAAGTAGCCTGATGGATTTGATGAAGTATGGAACCCTGGGAAGGGATAACGTTTGCTATTCATAAATTCTACTGACTGCAACTTGATCACACCTGAGAATGACATAAACAAAAAGCCGTGCTCCACCTGTGTTATCCGAAAGAAACAAAGGAGCGTTGTGGTGACTGTTCCATTTCTGGCACTAATGACAAATATGGGAAACCAAATGGAATCCTTGAAAATTCTGAGTTGATATTTGGCTCAACTTCACCAGTCTATATTTATAACATATTTTCCTATTTTTAATTACTATAACTGGAATTTTTCTCATCCTAAGTCTCCTAGATTTGCTTACAAATCCTAAGTCTCTTTCTTATAAAATGAGTTTTGTAAAGTTATTTAGATGCAAAATAGGGAGTTTTTACATGTAATCATCAATATTTAATTAAAAGTTATACAGTGTGTTCTTAATTGTGTACTTCTGAACCATAATTTACTTCATCAAACTTTAAAAAGTGAAAAATATCAGTGAACCAAGTTCTCTGGCAGTTTCAGTGTTTTTAAAAATTTACAAAGGGACCATTATTAGTTTGGCCAGTTGAGAATATATTTTCTCCATTTCCTTCCTGTTGTTTCCTCCCCCACTGGTACCTCAGAGATGTAGAATCTCGCTTCTCTTCACACATAATTGCAATTTTATGAAAAATTTACCAAGGAAAGTTGTTATAGACAGAAGAATACCTGGGAGAGTATTTACAAATCAAGCAGGAATCATGTAGATTTCATTCATGAGAAAGCATGAATAAAATTCATTTTAATCATGTAATTGTACTGTCACTGCTTTCCATGTGATTGGTGAGGAGTTACACTGTTGATCGTAGACGAAGTTCATTTTAGGAATGAGGGAAATGTAGTGTGAAAACGGCAGTATGTTTGTTCAGAATTAGGACTTCTCAGTGCTTGCCCCTTCCTTCCTCCTTCCCTCCCTCCGTCCTTTCCTTCCTTTCTTCTTTCCTTTCTTTTTATTGGAGAGGTTACAGAATTCACCTAGGTTGGCAGTACTTTTAATTCATATATCAATTAGGTGACTTTTTCTTAGGTACAGATTCCTCAATGTTCAGGAGAACAGAAAAAAAGTATATAGGTCACAATGTTGAAACTGATATAGTTAAGGAAGAAAGATAACTGTAGTACGAAGCCAGCTAGTAGCATGGGTGCAATCCTTCCTTTCCCCTGCACCCAGGCCACACATAGAGAGACTGAGTCAGGATATGGATATGAATGCATTAATTACTGGACTGTAATATGTTTGTTTTGTGACAAACAGCTATAATTTACAAAATATCAAAACAGTCTGATGTGCTTGGACTCCAAGGTTTTCATGGAGTTACACTTTCCGAAATGAAATCCTGCAAGCACTACAAAAATGAAAGAGGTATAAAATAATAGTAACAAAAACATCCCAAAAAGACAAAAAGGAAAGAGAGAGACAAAGAGAGAAAGAAAAGAGAGAAGAACCAAGGATAGTTTTAAGACATGTTTCAGACCGAAAAGAGAGGAGCCACATTAAACACATAGTGAAAAACATACTCTGTGCTGTTTTAAACCATGTCAACACTCACAGTGCTTGGCATTTTCAAGGAAAGTGTCTCATTTCCATTAACAAGGCAACCTCCTAATTCACAAATATACACAGTGGGGGATGTGTGTTAATAGCACTCTTAGCAGCCGATAATGTGGTGCAGTTAATGTATCTCAGCTTGAATTAACTTTACCACAAGCCATTGTTTCCTTTTTATACAGTGCAAGGTCCTGTGGAAAAATCTCATAGAATCTCACACGGGGAATTCAATTAACTTTACTCACTACTGTACTAAAATACAGAAATGGAGGCGATTTTAACCTTTCTTGAGTTTCCCGCTGATCAATTCAATGCTTTCCATTAGTTTAACTCCGGTTACCATGAACTCAAATTTGTTGTTCAGAAAACACCTACATTTTCACTTACAGAGCAGGATGTCCCCATCACTGAGAAGCTTTGCCGAGTTGGCTAAACTGGCTAACAGACATTTGAATCCAGGGGTGACATTTGTCCCTAACACTTCTCAACATGCATATGTATAAATTTGTGGTTTCTTCTACCTTGGCTCTGCTAGCTTCACAATGGTCACAATGATAACTACTGTCATTGAAGCTCTTGTCACTTCCTCAAACCTTAAGTATTTATCGTGAGAAGTATGAAGATCTTCAGTCAGTAGAAACTGGTTGTAAAGTAGATCCCACAAATCTAAATATTATTACAGAAATACTACAAGTGAGAAAATATTTAATAAAGTCCCTTATTTCTACCAGATCAATGGTATGTATTAAATTTATTTTTCTAATAGTGGCTTCTGTGCTGTCTCTTCAAAACATCAAGAGAACATACCTCCAACCTGTCTCCCAGAAGCTACTTCAGTCCTCTCCAAATCTTCAGTATGGTATAAAATGTTTCCATTGAAACTTAAGTGTCTTCTCCTAGCCACAGCTTATAAACATGTTTCAAGAGGCTAGCAGGGACTCTGGATACAAAAACTTTTCTGATTAATGATCCTGTTACAATAAGGTAGATTCAAGCAAATAATAGATTTCTTGCACATTTATAAGTAAGTCCACCTCTTTTTGAGAACTATATCTTGTAGAAATCGGAATAAGAAGGCAGTGCCTGGAGTTAATGGTGATTAGATGAACTGTATTGTTAGGAAACACTTTTTAGAGACTTGTGACCACTCCTAAATACAAGCTTTTGTATAGAGTATAATTAATTATATTAATCTTTTCAGTCAGTCTCATCATTCACCCAGTATTGACTGAGAAAAGAACTATTTATGCTTGATTTCGAGCATGAGCAATTTGGCACAAACGAAATACAACTGCCCACTTTCTTTATGTAACAATGCAAGACCAGTAACTATAACAGCTGAAGTGGATTTTCTTGTAAAGTATAACTTGTCATTTGTGTTATATTGGATTCTTTACCAGTTATAGCTCCTACATTTTCTTTGTGATTGGCTTGTGTTTGTTTTCAAAATATCAATCTGTCTCAGAAAGGCAACAACGCAGTGTTAATAAGAAATTATCTGTTAAATGGTTTGACATTAGCAGGCTAGTATTATAATAACTAAATGACTAGAATGGCATGTCATATAAATTGACAGACTACAATTCCCTTTTAATTTACCTTGACTGTTTAATTGCTTACTTTCTCTTTTGAGAAAGAAACCTACTAGTATCAATTTTTCCTAGTAGGAAGCAAATATGTCATGCCTTTCATCAGTGAAATGTGAGAGAGATTTCCAGGCATAAGAGAAAAGAATAATAAAAAAATAAAGCAATGATAGGGCACCTAGGTCAGAGAGAGCTTCAGGGATAAGCATTTAAACCAAAAATATTCCCAAGACTAATAACAAGAGAGGCAGATAATCAGCATTTTGCAGTGTATTAGAGAGAGAAGACTACAAGCCCCTGTGTTTTTCATGTTAAAAAGACATGATTCTTCTGGAAGCAAAATTCTTCCAGTCCTGGCATCCCACTTGCTGGTTTTTGACCTTGCATAAATGATTTAACCACTATGAATTCTTTTCTAAAATGCTTTGGAAGAAAAAGAAAACAAAATGAAACAGTGCTTCATAGGATTAAAATAAGAATCAAAAGAAATCATCCACACTTAATTTTTCAAACCATAACATTCATAATACAAGTGCTCACTAAATATTTTCTTTTGCAACCACCATTAAAAATTAAAAATACAATTTAGAGTCTTTTTCAATTACATTTATTCATTTATTTCACATCATGGCTGATGTTTCCAGTCCCTCCTCTGGTCTCTGATTACTGGTCATCCAGGTTGTGTCAGACATGGGCTCCCTATCATGGAATGGGCCTCACGTTGGACCAGTCCTTAGCTGGACACTCCCACAAGTACTGTGTCACCATTATCCCTGGACACCTTGCAGGCAAGACAGATTGTTGATCAAAGGTTTTGTGTTAGGGTTGATGTCCTAATCCCATCAATAGACACCCTGCCTGGTTACAGAAGATATCCAGTTCATGCTCCATAACCTCCATTATTTAGAGTTTCTGTAGGGTCACCCTAGGTTTCCACATAGCCTTCTCAGTCCACAGTTCCAATCCTCTCTCATAGTACTCCCTCCCTCCACACACCATTTGATTCCTCCTGTTTCCACACCAACCTACCCAAGTCCACCCACAACATCTCTTCTCTTTGCCCTTCCCAGACAGATTGCATCCCCTCAGTGGCAGACTGATTTCCAGTTTTCTGGGGGAACCAATATATTGATTTCCATAGTGACTGTACAAGTTCGAACTACCACCAGCAATGGAGGAGTGTTACCATTGCTCCATATCCTTGCTAGCAGGAGCTATTACTTGTGTTTTTTATCTTTGTCATTCTGACAGTTATAAGATGAAATC
This sequence comes from Ondatra zibethicus, assembly GCA_004026605.1. NCBI lineage: Eukaryota > Metazoa > Chordata > Mammalia > Rodentia > Cricetidae > Ondatra > Ondatra zibethicus. The sequence goes on from PVIU01022517.1 coordinate 20,648, forward strand.
TCAAAGTAGTTTTGATATGCTTTTCCCTGATAGCTAAGAATGTTTAGCATTTCTTTGAGTGTTTCTCAACTATTTGAGACCCTTCTATTGAGAATTCTCTGTTTAGATCTGTACTCTATTGTTTAATTTGATTATTTGTTTAATTGATTATTTTTTGATTGGAGATTATGTGTTGACTCAGGCATACTCCTAGTTAGCTCTTACATCTTAAGTTATCCCATTTTTATTAATCTATGTATCACCACAAGACTGTGGCCTACTGGTATGGTTCTGGTGTCTCTCTTCTTTCGCAGCTACATGGCATCACCCTAACACTACCTTCTTTCTCCCTGCATTCAGTTTAGTTTTCCATGCCTAGCTTTATTCTGCCCTGTCATAGGCCAAAGGAGCTTCTTTATTAACCAGTGATAATAAAATGTATTCATCGCATACAGAGCAGGAATCCCACATAAGTGGTTTCTGGAATTCTTCAAATACTTTGGAAATCAACCTACTGTCAGATGTGGAGTTGGTGGAGATCTTTTCCAATTCTATAAGCTCCTATTTTGTCGTATTGACAGGGGTCTTTATATTACTGAAGCTTTTCCATTTCATAAGATCCCACTTATTGATTGTTGATCTTGGTACCTTTGTTATTGGTGCTCTGATCAGAAAATTTTCTCCTGTGCCAGTGTTCAAGGCCATTCCCCAGTTTCTTTCCTAACGGTTTCAGTGTATCTGATTTTATGACCTTTTTGGACAAGAGTTTTGTGTAAAGTGATAGATATGGATCCATTTGCATTTTTCTACATGCCAACATCTAGTTAGACCCACTTTCTTTTTTTGTCACATTTCTTCTGATATATTCCTCTTTTAAGCCTTTCCTTCCCTCCCTTTTCTAATAGCTATTCTTTAGAATTTTGACTTTTATTTTATAACCATACTATGGGACTATGAGCAGGTAAATTAAGCTGAAAGACAGAATATCAGTTTCTTCAGTGGTGTAGCCACTGACAAGTTGTCCATGTCCTAGTAAATAATCTTTTACTCATGTTCATGCAAGCAATTATAAATGAGTTAAAGAAAAAGAAAACACAAAAGAGGGACTTGTTCTGAAGAAATATTTTTGCATAAGACAGAGATATTTCAGAAACAACTACAGAAAAATATGTTAACAAATTCAGCATGGACATTATTGAGATAGTCAAAGAGTAAAGTAACTTTAACTAAATAAATAAACGAACTATGAGGATGTGAAAAATACTTTGTTTCCAGTTGCATACTCTTTACTTCCTCTATTTTCTATCATCCTCCAGGAGATCAACAGACTCTACTACTATTCCTGCCAACATGATATCCTGTCTCATGGCAAGTGCATGGCAATGAGACCAAATACTCTTAGATAGAGAACATATGGGATCATGAATCAAAATAAATGTTTTTTTTTATACATTTACTTTTCTTGGCCATTTTATTGTAGCATTGAGAGTATGACCAAAACCCCATTATTACCTGTAACTTCCGGATTTGCAACCATTAAAAAATTGAAAATGAATATTTCTTTAATGCACCTATTTTAAGATTTTATATATATATATGAAAATAGAACCTTTCATTGGAGATATACATGGTAGGCCATAATTAATGTTCATGATGATCAGAGATAAGCTTAATTCATTATTTACTTATATGATCATGTTAGTGGACTATAGTATATTTGTTTTATGCCTCCCAGTTAAATAGAGTAGAAAATGTGATGAGAGAGAAATGAATAATCTTGAGAGCTGTAGTTGGAGAAAAAGATTTTACATGAAGATCTACCATCAATAATATGCTAAAATAAAAAGACATAAACTGGTGAATAATGCTGCAAAGATAGATTGGCATGAGAATAGAGTTCTGCTAAGTTAACAGGGAAAAAAGGGTGAAAGGGATGCATTGAGCTGGATTAGAAATAGCCTCACATGCTAAAAAGAAACTAATAATCACATGTCATTTAAGGATGTTTAAGGACAGAGAAATGTTCTGAGAAGTAGATCATTAGGTGATTCCATCATTGTATAAAAATGGTAGAGGATACTTAAACTATGACAGCTAACCTTCAATATAATCTTATGAGTCTCTTTACTATACACAGTCCATAGCTGCTCTTAATTCATGTCTGTCTTAGTGGAGATAATTTTTACTCAGATAGGATTTCAAAATTTCTACTTGTTATTTTTTTGCCACATAAATAATACATAATGTTAAGAGAAAACACTATGAATATAAATGACCTTTGTTTTTATTTAGATTACAAGCATATAGTTTACATACATTATAAATCCTTGTGGTTAATCTTGCAGTTTCTCATTTGACCACTCTCTCTATAGAATGCTGACAGTGCTAGCCTTCTGTCTCAAGGTTTTTACAAAGATTAGGTGTGTCAATGTACATTCTACAATTCATAAAGAGATTGAAAAGTGCATGGGATAAAACATGTATACTTATACTACAAATGTTCTTACTCTGTCTCTTCAGTTACTTTAATCTTTTGATGGATTATGTTATAAGCTTCATACTCTATCATCTCTTATTTCACCTGTAAAGGGAACACACACAAAAGAGAAAATATCATCTTTTTAATGTTAGCATTTTATTTTCAGAGATTTCTCATTATCATGACTATTATTTAAAAGACATAGGAGTACAGGATCTAGAGAGAGGTTTCAGTATTGGACAGATCTTACTGCACAAAAAAAGAATGAATTATTATTATTCACATTGAACAAAGCAAGTATCAACTCTCAAAAAAAGTTTTCTCATATTACAATTTCTTCAGAACACATCTCAAAGGTACACTAAGAAGGGCAAAGAGAGACAATACACATTCTTTTCATGTTTGCATTCATCCAAGTAGATCAGTGACGAATAAGAAAACTGAACCCTCAACCAAGCATTTTCCCATACCCCAGTCTATGCATACAGATGAATTTCCATGTAGTTACCATAGCCACTCCAAAGCAAAGAATTTTCACTTTGGATTTTATACTTTTACAATCAGCTATAGTTTTATCTATGAATCCTCAAAAAGAAATTTGTGGCAACATTAATCTAGCAGATCAGTGGTTATTTTTGAAAGTTCATTATAATAAAGTGATTCTTATTAAAAATGAGTAAATAAATCTATTCTATTGGCAAACAAGAAAAAGTAAAAAGTAAAATAAATCTAAGTATTTCTGTGAAGAGGAGAAATATTTAATATTTAGTTGAGAAATCTTGTAAACAATAGCTAGTTATATAAATATATGGTCAATTACATTTTATCTTTACTTAATCCTAGAATCAGGCTACAAATATCAAAAATAACTATTAATATTGGCATTCTAATATTGTGGTGGTGAGAAACCCTCTGTGTAATTTTCAGCACTTAAAATCTTCTAAGGTATTTAATGAGTACAGGAGATGAAAAAATTATAGAATATTTAAAATGTTATATATTCAGTAATATCTATTGAATTTATCATTAAACATCTCAAGAAAATATCCACATGTACCAAGTTATTTCAGTTAATTATTAAAGTGCGAAACAATCCCACACCAGCTTGGACTTATTATTAAAAGGGTTATTTATTTGATCGGAAAAAACTTACAGAACACCCGTCCTACATGATCAGGAAAGGAGTCTACCCATAACCGGAGTCCAAAGCAAGAGAGCAAGAGGAAGGCTGCCACTGCTTTTTAAAGAGAAGGAGACCATGCCCCAGTAGGCTGGTATCTCAAAGGTTATTGCCTGAAGGAGCAGAAGGAGGTCCCACAGCACCTCCCCCTTTTAAGTAAGAGAATTCTAAACCTACTACAAAATTATATACAATAAGAACAAATATCCTATTCTAACTAGCTTGAGTCTTGTATAATAAATAACTTGGCCAAGTCATGAAAGGAAAGTAACTACATTTATCTAGTCTTCAACCCCATGGAAGATCCGAGAACAGAAATAATGTTACCTGAGTACTTAGGAAATGCAATCAAGCAACTTCCAAAGCATGCAGCAAATCACAGAGACAACTGGCTACCTGGGCAATCACCCAAAGTCATGTTTACAACATTGAAGCAACCAACTTTGGCTAAGGCCTAGAATAACTGACAGATTATTTTTAAACGCAACAAATTTTCCAAAACCGTCTTACCCTGTCTTGGCAAGATTTGACAATTCTGCCTATCCATTTCCGGATACTATTTATTTTGTCAGTAGTTGAGGTATGGGAAGTTCCTAGCCCAGAGGCCGGTTTCGCCAAGAAGACAAGCTCCAAGTGTATTTGGTGCTCAACAATCTCTCGGGATAGATCGGTGTTGCTAGGAGCAATTGTGTCTCGCTATTACAGAACTCTAAATTAGATTAAATGCCATTTTATACAACTCTTTGAAGAGGTTGAAGATTATCTATTTATACAGAATATAATCTCTACGTAGATAAGAAACCTGATGAGTCTAACTATAAATATGACAAACATAGATGACTATTAATCTATAATTCTTAACACCTATCTAATTTAAAGACTAAGACAATAAACAACTGTGCAATAAATGAGGACAATGACCTCCAAATGTAAACAATGTACAAGTATACTTTGCAATATGGTAAATATATATCAATACATAAACAATATATAAGTATCTTAATAAGAGGTAGAAAAGTACACTGCAATATGGTAAATATGTATATCATATAAAATGTTTTATGTAAAACATAAAAATGTTTTAACCAGAGGTAGAAGCATGCATGCATACAATATTCAATATAATTTAACTTTGTATCTGTATACAAGAATCTATGCCAATGTAATTATCTATAAACAATAACTCACAAATACCAATTTATTATCCCACCACCCAATTTTCTCTCTTTTTTTTTCCAAAAGATCCCTGAGCTTATAAAATTCCTCCCCCAACCCTCAACCATATACCAACTATAATCAAATCCTAAATGATGTCCCTAAACCCGACGACAAACTGTGCTGGGAGAGGGGACATCATCCTCTAGAATTACTTCCAGCTGTCATAGGGGTGACGTTCTTTCTAGGGATCCTGTGAAAGTAAAATGATGGTTAAATTTCAAGATCAATGTCTGGTAAAACTGCAAATAGTCTCTGAGTATTTTGTGGAGGTGTGGCCAGAATGTTGTAAAAGATGTACACCATTTCAGCTAACTAAGTTAGAACTGTCTTGTGCAGCTGGTACCTGAAACAGGTCTTGTAGTAGCACTATCAGTATCATGATGTCATATCAACCAGGTGGAGTTGTTGTTATGGGGCCCCATCTTCTTCCTGGAAACTTCAAAGATAGCTGCAGGAAAAATTCATTGTTCATTGTGCAAAACTTAAACATTATTTATATAGACATATACAATTGTATATATTCAAAGAAAGGCATAATAAAGACAAAAATAGATATGAATAAAAGCAACAATGTTTTCTAAATGCATTTTTCTTTCTGTCCAATATCATGGCTCTTGACATGAGACAGAAACTCTAGGTTTTTCCTTTAATGACAGGCTTAGACTTAGAGAGGGACTGAGCCAGAGTCCAACTCCAAAATCAGCTCTATAAATTTAAAAACATAAGCATATCTTTGATTTTTATACTTACAGAATATAATCAGTTTTCTCGATGATCCCTATTGGGTAGTTTTTTTCCATCTTTCAGTAATCATTCATCAGAGTCCCTTGAATTTTTTGAAGATAAGTGTTTTCATGCAAAGACAAGAACAGAACCCTGCCCCATTCTATGTGTTTTTCTTACCAGCTGTATGAGTATCATGATTGTGGATGAGCTGTCATGTCTCCTTTCCAAGAGGTTTCTCCTCTTCAAACCGAACCTTTATTAATTTTGATGGTATCCACAATTTGTCTTCTCCTGTGGAAACAAGAGCAAAACCCCTTCCCCAATGCAGCACATCTCCTGGCTTCCATTGCAAGGTCAGCACATCCTTGAAATAAACTGGTTGATTTAGTTCAGCAGACTTTTCCATTATCCAATGTCTTTCTGCTGCTGTTGTCCCTTTCTCATTAGCGTTAGGAAAATTCAAGGTTAATAAGGCATTATATAATATATTTCTGGGGGCATTTCCACCCCTTTCTGTTTGTTTAACATATACTTCATAGTTTGATTTGATCTTTCTATGACTGCTTGACCTGTAGGATTGTATGGTATACCTGTAACATGCTTAATATTATGAGAAGCAAAATAACTGTTTCATTTTTCTAAAGACATAAACTGGACCATTATCTGTCTTTATTTATGCAGGTATACCCATGATGGCCATAACTTCTAATAAATGTGTGATTACTAAATCAGCTTTTTTTGAGCTTAAAGCAGTTGCCCATTGAAAGCCTGAATAAGTGTCAATGGTGTGATGTACATATTTTAATTTTCCAAATTCTGCAAAGTGGAACACATCCATCTGCCAGATTTCATTCCTTTGAGTACCCTTCATGTTGGTCCCTGCAGGTAGCGGTGTTTGGTTACATAAAGAGGAAGTAGGGCATCTCTTTATAATCTCCTTAGCTTGTTGCCATGTAATGGAAAACTTTCTTTAAACCTTTGCTATTGATGTGATTTTTTTATGAAATTCGGAGGCCTGCAACACACTTCCAATCAATAATTGATCAATTTCTGTATTACCTTATGCTAGAGGACCTGGCAGACCCATATGAGATCGGATGTGTGTTATGTACATCAGACAAAGCCTATTCCTGATTATGTCTTGTACCTGTATAAACAATGAAGTCAATTCTGTATCATCTGATATAAATTCAGTGGTTTCAATATGCAAGTTAACTCTTTCTGTATATTGTGAATCACTAACTATATTAAGGGGCTCTTTAAAATCACTTAGCACTGTAAGAATGGCATATATTTCTGCCTTCTGGATAGAAGTATAAGGACTTTGTTCAACCTTACTCAATTCATCTGATTTGTAACCTGCCTTCCTTGATTTGTTAGCATCAGTATAAAATGTATGGGCTCCTGGTACAGGAGAATTGTCTGTATTCTGTCAATCATGATTTAAATAAATGCTGATTGGCCATTAGCCAGGATGTGTAGGTGGGACAACCAGACAGGATGTAGAGGCAGAGCAAGAATAATACGAGAATTCTGGGAAGCAGGAAGCTCTCTTGGGACTGCTGCCTGGACCATCGATGAAGCAGGATGTGACCTGCCATGCTGAGAAAGGTATTGAGCCATGTGGCTAACATAGATGGGGATAATGGGTTAATATAAGCTACTAGAGCTAATAGGACGCCTGAGCTAATGGGCCAAACAGTTCATAACCTAATGTAGACTCTCTGTGTGATTTTCATTGGGACCTAATGACTGTGTGACCTGGTGGGAAAACAGAAACCCAAAAAAGCCCACCCTAATGTTACAGAATGGCACCCAGTTGTGGCAATAAATGTGGCTACAGCCAGTACCTCTGCCAAGAGGGTGGAATTTCATAAAGCTAAGGAATGGGCTGGATCTAGCCATCAAAGCCATGGCTTTTATCCTACCCATATAGCTTGGTAAATTAAAGGCTCATGTAGTCAGAAAAAGAGAGATATACAGTAAAGAGAGATTCAAAAAAACCCTAAATGGTTTACATTGTGTTAAATATATATACAGGCTAAAGGTTAAAAACATTAAAATAAAAAAAAGAAAGAGAATAGTTGGGTATGGCGGTACACACCTTTAATCCCAACACTTGGGAGGCAGAGACAGACAGATCTCTGTGAGTTCAAGGTGTGGTAGCACACACCTTTAATCCCAGGACTGGAGAGGCAGAGACAGGCAGATCTCTGTGAGTTCAAGGATAGCCTGGTCTACAGAGGGAGTTCCAGGACAAAGATACAGAGAACCTGTCTCAAAAAGCCAAAAGTTAAAAGTAAAAATAAAAAAAAATAGAGGTTAAAATAAAGACACATAAAGATGGAAAATATACAGAGAATCTTGATACTGTATGTCATTGTGCTCTCTTTGAATTGTTTGAATGATGAGGAAGGAGCAACAGCTACTAAAAGATATTTGCTTATGAATGTTGCTGAATTAATCCAAGATAGGTATTTTGAAAATATCTTGACTTCAAAATTGAAGTCAAAAGGTATGTTACTTTGGAGAAGAGATTTTGCTTTTGTTTCCACAGGAAATGAGAGGCTCTGGATTCATTCTAAGTTAAGAAAACTCAGGTTTGATCAAGGAACACCACCTGAGAAAGCTCCAGTAGAAACAGGTGGCCCAGATGTCTGAATTCTACATCCAGAACCAATTCAAGACTGCTGCCTGAGATGATCAAGACTCACATGATACTCCAGTCAGGACTTGATCATAACTTTAAATTTTAAAGTAGCCTCAAATACTACGTCCACATTCCCAAAAAGTGGACTATGGGTGTTTTCCTTTGTTTAACCAAAAAAAAAGGGGGGGGAAGTGGTCTGGGAGAATTGTCTGTATTCTGTCAATCGTGATTTAAATAAACACTGATTGTCCATTAGCCAGGATGTATAGGTGGGACAACCAGATAGGAGCAAGTAGAGGCAGAGCAAGGAGAATAGGAGAATTCTGGGAAGTAGGAAGCTCTCTCAGGATTCCTACCCAGACCACCAAAGAAGCAGGATG
>PVIU01022518.1:0-29186 GCA_004026605.1 Ondatra zibethicus
CTGACCACCAGAAGAGGCTCTCCATCATCAAAGCCTGGGGTGAGCACGCTTTTCCCTCGTCTCTCTGCTTCCAGTGGTGCCTGCCTCCTTCCCTAGGGTTTCGTTTGGCTTCTGTTTTGGCATGGTCTGAAATGAAGCCTTCCTGTGTTGTCCAGAATGGCCTCCAAAGTCCTGGACTCAAGGGGCTTCCTGCTTCAGCTTTCCAAGTTACTGAAACCACAGGCACAGGAAGGCCACCACCTTTTATACTGTAGCACTTGCTCCAGGCTGTGACTTGGGCCAGGGCTGAGGTCAACATCAAGTCCACAGTCTCAGGTCCCCCAGAGGTCTTCCTCTGCGGTGACTGTAAAGCTCTCCCTAGTGAAACGATAGCTGTGGAAGTCACTGCTATCACATCCCTCTAGGAAACATGGCAGAGTACAGGTCTCACCCTGGGGAACAAGCTTTTTCCAAGCTTGTTTCTGGGGTTCTGGCCCCAGAGCATAGTACAGTTAACTCTCAGCTTCTGTGGGTGTTGGGTCCCTCCATAGTCCCTGTGGGTCCTGCCTCCAAGGCCACTGTGTGCCTAGAACTGCACATTCCCGCTATCAGTCCTCACAGGCTGGGCTAGAGCCCTAGAGGGGATGCAGGCTCTGTAGAGGATATACCTCTATATACCAACAGTGGATCTGCCGTCACCCAGGGGAGACACTGAAAAGATACCTGTGGGTAGCTGGCATCCTGGATGGCCCAAAGCCTGACTACATTGTCCCTGTGTGTGGCCTTCCCCACCACAGGCACTCACCAGTGCTGTGGGTGGGACTTCAGCAGCTTCAGACACAGCAGCAAAGCTAGGACTGATATCACTGTCCTTCTCCGTGACTTCACTGTGTTGTGGACCTTAGCAACAGGCATGGGATTCATTTCCTTTCCTTATTAAGTTGAACACTTTCCCTTTTCTGCTTCAAGGAAGTACTTCCTGGCTTCTCCTTGTGGGTCTCAATTCCATCATTACTGACTTGTGCTTTGGGGCCGGTGGATAACGGGTGGTGTGCAGAGATCCCTGAGCATCAGCCTGACAGCCCAGGCAGCTGTGGACAGCAGATAGCCAAAGATAGCATCTACTGTGAGGGCTCAATGCACAAAGGGATGCTGCACCTGCGTGAGAGCTGTGACCTTTCTTCACACAGCTCAGAACAGTGCTCAGCTTCATCTTGTGAATCGTTGATTTCTGGAATTTTCTATGTACTATTTTAAATCATGGTCAGCTATAGTGAAACTACAGAAGCTTCAGATGAAGGAGTTCCTGCCTCACTGTTCCATGCCCTGTGCCACCCACACCCAGACCTGGGACAGCAGCTGCTGAGCTGTGAAGAACTACCAGAAGGGTCTCTATTCCCTGCTGCCCCTGTTAACCCTAGGTCCCACATCCTGTGATGGAGTCCAAGAGTCAGTCTCACGGCATGTACTGAGCAACATCTCAGCGTCCTCAATGAACATCTCTCTGCTTTTTTAGGGAAAGGAAGATGTGTGACAAGCATTCAGGACAGTAGTCTAATGGGAAAGGCAGGTAGACAAAGCAGGGTTGTGGGGGGGGTAATTGGAACTGGTCCTGGGAGTCAATCATGATGCAGGGTCAAAAGCAGCCTGGACAGGAGTCATAGGTTGCTGTAGAATGCTAACGACCTAGCAGAGCACGCCCATGTGTTCAGTGCAGTGCAGAGTACAGACTGACCCTGTGCTGTTCAGAGTAGTGCAATGAGCCTGTGCTGTTCAGAACAGGGCTTGGGACAGCCTCGTGCTGGGTGTGCAACCAAATGCCTTTTCTTCTTACACCTGCCTTTCCATTGGGAAGAAAGGCTGCCCCTCCTCAAGGATTTGTGCTGACATCTCACCCCACTAAGCCGAGCTCCCCGCTTGGCTCCCCTGGTTATGAAGCAGGCTGAGAAGTAAGTATAGTGGAGGAAAAAGGAGGTGCTGTGTTTCCAGGCAGCTTGACTGGGAATTGATTTCTCTCACTAGCATGTCCACTCATGCCAGGAAAGGCCCAAATACAGAAATCAGATCTTTACCAACAGGTCTTGTCTGGAAACACTAAGCTGGCTGCTAGGCTCTCAGACAGAGGAGTGGCTCGTTCCCCTAGTAATCAAGAATGTCAGAGGGTCATGACTGTTGTCTGTGGGTGCAAGCCCTACTTAATGGGTTGCTTATACCCTCTCCAGTTCAAGAGTAGGGTGTGCTTGTCTAGCAGTGGCCCCTAGCAACTGACTTAGTGGCATGACCCTCTGCTTCCCACCCTCCTATGTACACACCTTTCTCTCCTGAAGCTAGGGTCTAAACAAGAGCCTCCCAGACAACTTCAGAGCCTGGGGTCACCTGGCCTTCCAAACTAAGAGCTTAGGCAGCACCTCTGTGCCCTGGCTGTGCTGGTCTCTACCATAGAGCCACCTAGCTAGAATGAAGTGTAACATTTCCTGAAAATACCTGTCAACCCTCAAAGATGAGTTTCTGGGGCTGGAGAGATGACTCAGTGGTTAAGAACACTTGCTGCTCTTGCAGGGGACCCAGGTTCATTTCCCAGTTCTGTGTAGCTCACAGCCACCTGTAACTCCAGTTCCAGGAAACTGACCCTTCCCGGGAAACATCCTCTTCTGACCATTGAGAGCACCAGGCAATCATGAGTTACACACACATACATGCAGGCATTTATAACATGCACATACACTAAAATGTATCCTGGACTCACCATACCATTCCCAACCCTGAGGCCAGTCAACTTTCTTATCCTTGTCTCTTTCCCTCACAGTACACCCTACCACTAATTGGACATCTTTGCAGGAAATAAAGCCCAGCTCATAGTGGCCATGACTGGAAGTATTTGCCTTTGTAATGCCTTGTAGCCCAGAAGCATGCAGCCCTCCACTTGGGGTTTCTAGAGTACCCCAGGACCAATCTCCAGGTTTGCCTTGTTTGACCATGTGATTGGGTCTAGAGTGGGAAGTCGGGACAGAGATCCAGGATCGTCAAGTCTTGCCAGAAAGTAAGATGCTGACTGAGATACCTGTGTGTTGTCAGATGTGCGTGCAGATGAAGAGGTATATGATGGGCAAGCAGGGACAGCAATGATGAACGTGAGGGGCCCAGGCCTCTCAACAATGGGGACATGCTGGGGATTTCCTCATGATGTGGCACGATGCTCTGGGCCACTGGGTCCTGTGGGAACTAGTCATTGGAGGGAGTATAGGCCAGATCCTGTGTCCCTGTCAAGTGCAGAGGATGACTGTGAACCGAGTCCTGTGTCCCTGTGAACCAGTGTGTCAGAATGAGACTGTATTTGTCACTAACATCTTTAAAGAGATTAAAACTTGAGTGGCCCCTTACCCAGCACCTCTCTACAGAGAAGAAATTGTTGGTATCATGATGCACACCTTAATCCCCAGCACATGGGAACTGAGCAGGAAATTAGAAAGGCCTGGGTTTCATAGAGAAACTCTCTCAGAGAGAGAAGAGAGAGAGATTTAGGTTTCACAAAACCATGTGAGAATGCAGAGGTAGGGGGCATTCCTAAGCCAAGGGAGAAAGTCAGAAGAATGTGCCCCTGATGAAGATTAGATCCCAGAGTGTAGAGTTTACACCTCTGCTGTTTGAGCCCCAGACTGTGGTGGTGTTGAAATAAATGGCCATGGACTTTAATAAGACCAGTTCTTCAAGCAAATAAGAGTGGATGAGTTTAGCCAAAAATTCACAAAACTATAAAGCCAAGCCACTCATTACCTCCTCACCTTCTTTCTCTAAAGACCTTGACCTACAGTGGTCCTGGTGCCTCTGGAGGAACCTTCCTCACAGAGGGTGGATACAGGCTCCAATCCTCCCCTCCCCTGGTAGCACCAAGCTGCAGCATTTTAAGGACCATGAGTGGCTTCTACAAGAGCTTCCAAGGAAGCCAGAAGGCACTGTGGTGGTTTGAGTGGGAATTACCCCAATAGACTTGTATGCTTGAATACTTGGTCCTCAGTTGGTGGAACTGTTTGAGAGGGTTTAAGAGATGTGGACCTGTGAGAGATGTCAGGGTCCAGCCTCAACCAGGTTTTACATTCCAGGGTAGGAGCATGTAGATTATAAATGTTAGGCAGAATAGACAGAGGTACAAAAGAAATAGAGAAACAAAGGATAGTACTGGGAGGGCAACTCCCAGTATTCAGTAAGTACTGAATACTGAGTCTGCCTGCATTTACTTCCCAGATGTTTATATACCCCAGTCCAAAAAGGGAGTAGAAGGCAAAAGACTGCTTTAACATGATACAAAAAACAATCAGAACAATTATTAGATTCAGTACTTGAGACATCAAGCCACTATTTCCCAAGCTAAGCATTCTAATGTTTTGGACAGGATATGTAACTATACACCCTAGACCAACTATCCTGTAGGCAGACACTCCCTGGATCAAACCTCCTGCTTTAAAATGAAGGAGCAGGAATAGGCTTGAATTCTCTGACCTTTGATCAGGGTGAAGCAGATCCACCTCTATGGACCATCTTAAAGTCCAAAACACCAAGTAGCCACACCCTAGATCAGGACATCTTGTTTGTAGCCACACCTGTTGTCAGCAACTTCTTTGAAAGAGTAAAAATAAGGTCAGACTCTCTGACCTTTAGTCAAGATGGAACAGGCTCACATCTGTGGGCCCACACAGTGAGATTTCCAGTACTCTTGATCTGTCTCATAGCTGTGGATCATGATGTGAGCTTCCAACTTCCCCTTTGCATTATGGACTGTAACACTCTGAAATAGTAAGCCAAATTACTCACTTTCTTGTCTGTGTTGTATTGGCCATGTGGTTTTACCACAGCAACAGAAGAGTAACTAAGGCAGGCATCTCCACTGAGGACCAGCCAGAGCACCTTGAAGGTAAGAGCCATCTCAAACTCATGGAGTGCTTGAATGCCTTTTAAAAGGAGGAACTTCTGGGCTCTAACCATATGCAGAGGTTTCTGACTCAGTTCAGTACAGGAACTTCCTTGGCCAGTGTGAGCTGTATTCTGATGATCTGCACCTGCTTAATATATGTGTTTCCTGGTGCCCCATCACCAAATGCTGCACCTGCCACCTGTTACAGCTGGAAGCAGTTTTTTAAAGTGATAACTTGGCAGATTCTTAAAGACCCAAGCCCCCAAGTCACCCTATGATAAAAGCCACTAAATGTAGTAACTGAGGGACACTCCAGTAGCCTCAAAATGGGATAAATTGTGTTCTAGGCTGTAAGTGGAGGCCCCCACCTCATCCTCACTCCCTTCCTCCTTTCCCTCAGCAGTGTAACTGCATGCATCCAATCTCCTGGTGCTTAGCAATGTATACAGCTTTTCTTACCTCCCCATACAAGGGCCTCCCCTGTGCTCAGTCCTGTGAAAGAGCTCTCTGCTTCCTTCCAGCTGCTGCTGCCACCTCCAACATTCAAGAACCCTCCTGTCTTCCCCAGGCCAGGCATGTGACAGAGGAGAAAGAAAATTGAGGCAAAAGTTGTAGCTGGTGGAATAATCTAGTTATAGGAAGGCTGAGTGGGAAAGCCTTTAGCAATTCCTTTAGGGCCTTTTAAATAGAGCAAACATATTTTCTTAACAGTTCACACAAATGGTGGTCACCTACTTTCTCAAGGGAATATATTCTGGGTCCTTTGGCCTCATAATACTCTAGTTCCTGGTTCTTCATCAGGCTACAGGAAGCAGGCTGCTATACCCATAGGCAATCTCTAATGGACTCCCTGTTACCTTCAAATGGCCCCCAAGGGGAACTCTCTGAGAGCCTAGCACAGGGCATTTCATTCTGGCTTCAGAGCAAATGGGTGAGTTATAAAAACACACAATCAACTGACAAGAGAGCAGAGGGGCCACGCAGTTCACTGAACACAGGACTCAGAACAAAGTTTGGGAATGATCGCCAACAAGCCCCACTCACAATGCTTCAACTCAGAGTTTTCAACTTTACAACAACGTAGAGACACATCCAGTAGAAACCACACCTGGGATTTTGAGTTTGGTCTTTTCTTGACCTAAAATGCACAGTGTGCCTCTCTCATGATGCCGGAATGCATCCAGCATAGCTCCCCGTCAACCTTGCAATGGGGCAGAACTCTGTCTGCACTGTGTAGTGAGTATAATGTGTTGTTAAGTCAGGGTACACAGCAGGGTAGAGGTATCATAGAGATTCCTTTATGGATTTTCCAGCTTGTAATGGACTTACAAAAGCATAGCCCCATCCTAAGTCAGGAATCATCTACACAATAGACTTATTGTTGTACTGAAAATAAATTATTCAGTGTTACTTGCTGTTTTGGAGTAAAATCTATGCAATACCCTAATGTAAGGAAAAATAAAAGACAACTAATTGTCAGTGAGCTTCCTATCACTAGAACAACATCCTTGTGATAATATACAAAGAGAAAAACTTTGTTTGGACTTAAGGATTTACACATTCCACTTGACAGTCCATTGCTTTGGGTCTCTCTGAGCAGCCATTGTGGCAGGAGTACATGGTGGAACAAATCACTCATATCATAAGCCACAGAGCAACAGAGAGGAATGAAGGCCGTGGTTCCATAATCTCCTTCAAAGGAACATACCCAGTGGCCAAAGACCTAGGCCAGATCTTCTCACGATGCTTCAGCTCAGAGTTTTCAACCACAACTTTCAATGTAAACTTAGGATTTTGAGTTTTGATCCAACTAGGCCCACCTCCCTCAGTCTACACTCTCTCCCTCCAAATCCACCACCTCCTACTGCATTACCCTGGAGTTCAAGCCATCAACACCTCAGGGGCCATGTCCTAGTTTAGCTTCCTATTGCTGTGATAAATACCATGACCAAAACCAAGCAACTGTGGGGGCAGGAAGTATTCTGTTATTCACCTTATATCTGTCCATCATGGAAGGAAATTAGGACAGAAACTCAGGGCAGGAATCTGGAGGCAGGAGCTGAAGCAAAGACCATAGAGGAGTGTTGCTTACTGGCTTGCTCCCCATGACCTTCTCAGCTTTCTTTCTTATACCATCCAGGAATATTTGCCAGGGGTGATAGCACCACCTATGGGTTGAGCCCTCCTGCGTCAATCACAATCAAGACAATGTCCCATAGGCTCACATACCTGCAAATCTGATAGGGGCATTTTCTCAACTGAGGTTCCCTCCCCACAGATTATCCCAGCCTATGTCAAATTGAACAAAAAAGACAAACCAGAAAAACTGATCCTTTCTCAACTTCACACACAAAAAAACACATCACTATTAAACCATAACCTCTCCTTTCTTGTTTGCCCCCAAAATTATGTTACTAATGATATAAAGGATAATTTTAAAAATCCTATAGTCCTTAAACATTCAAACACTTTAAAATTCCAAGTTCTCTTTTACAATATCCAAAGACTCTAAACTGTGGACTCCTATAAAATAAAAAATAAGTTGCATTCTTCCTTATTCCAGGAGGGAAGAACTAGGGCACAGTCACAATCAAATAAAAACCAAATTCCAACAGTGTTTAAAACCTACTATCTAACATTTGGGATTCACTAATGATTGTCTCAGCTCCAATATGCTTGGGAGCTCCATTTCTCCACCTCCGCCATCCACAGGACACACAGCTTGTCTAATAGGTTCAGGCCAGCTTTATTCCACACCTGCTGCTGTCCTTGGTGGTCAAATCACAGACTGGGCATCTCTGGTATGCTGGTGTCTCCACTGCAGTTAATCTGTATCTTCACCAATGGTCTCTCTTTAGGAACTCTGACCCTGCCACATGGTGGCAAAACTTGGCTGTTCTCCATGACCCCTTCAAGCCTACAACTTTCATACCACCAAAGTCAGAAACATTCAAGACTCTTACACATTACCAAGTTCAACTTCCAGCTTCAGATGCAGCCCTGGCCCACTCTGGTCTACAGAGTGAGTTCCAGGACAGCCAAAAACAACAAGAACAAAATCATAGCTGATTCTTCATCCACAGCTGACCAAAAAGATTCTTAATTCAGTCACATTCAATCATATCGTATGAATGACCTTTACAGAGTCTTGACTTCCCTTGAAACTTCATAAGTCAAGCCTCCATCATCTGCATTTCTTTCCCAACATTCTTCTCTTCCAAATTCCCATAGAGCCACCCATTAAGTTCTGAGTTCCAAACACTTCCATAGTCCTCCCCAGAATAGCATGATCAGGATGCTGGTACCAATTTCTGTCCTGGTTTGTTTTCTATTGCTGTGAAAGACACCAAAACCAAATGGTGGAAGGCAGGGCTTTTTTGTTTGCTTGGGTTTAGGGTTGGTTTGGTTTTCTGCTTTTGTTGTTTGTTTGTTTGTTTTGACCTACACATTGTGGTAACAATACATCATTGAAGGAAGTCACAGCAGAACTCAAGGCAAGAGCCTGGAGGTAGAAACTAAAACAGAGACCATATAGGAATGCTGCTTACTGGCATGCTTGCCATGACTTTCTCAGCTTTCTTTTTTCTTTTAACTTATTTTTATCTTATGTGCATTGGTGTTTTGTAGTGGGTCTTGGGTCCCCTGGAACTGGAATTACAGACAGTTGTAAGTTGTCACGTTGGTGCTGTCCTTTGGGAGAACAGTCGGCACTCTAACCACTGAATAATCTCTCCAGCGCCCTCAGTTTGCTTTCTTATACTACCCAGGAACATCTACCAGGGGTAGCATTGTCTGTGGACTGGGGCCTCCAGTCCTCCCACATCAATTAGTAATCAAGACAATGCATCACAGACTTATCTACAGGCCAATCTAATGGGGCATTTTCTCAACTGAGAAATCTCTTCCCACATGACCCTGGCTTGTGCCAAGTTAACAAAAAGCTAACCAACATAGATTACTTATCCAAATAGCACTGATGTGTAATAAGCTAATGAGCAGTACAGTCTGTAGGTGCTCAGACCCTGTGTGGCATTGGCACATCAGAGTGCCTCCATCACTGATGGAGGGTTACATGTGTCCTGAGTGATGGTCTCTAATATCTAACAGGGTCTGCATTTGATGGCAAGATTTCCCAAAATAACAACCAATTGCAGGTAGAGTGCCCAACAAGATACATGCAGCCTTCTCCTGTCTGGCTGCAGTCTCTATGGGTGCCGAGGGTGCAGGCATTCTCTGACCTCACAAGATGGTTCTGGGCTAGGACAGCAGGTTCCTCCACACAGGGCTTGATGCACAGACCCTGGTGGATCTCACTGAATGTACTTTCCATATACAGGTGGGTTTCTGAGTCCTTTCCAGGGGTGACTGCTTAGCCTTTGCCATTTTCCATCCCCCGCTTCACAGAGGAGGAGAGTGAGGAAGGAGAGCCCATCTCCAGGGAATGGCCACAGTCACAAAGCAATGTGGTGGCAGATGGCAGTAGGTGGATGCCTTCTGAAAGGGAATAGCTGGCCTGCAAAGGCAGCTGTCCAGTGACTGTGTCGTGTGCAAGCACTAGACAGAGGACATAGGAAGTGGTGTCTCAGGTCAGCACTTGCATGGACTTACACAGCACTTTGACCTGGTGATGCAGGAGCCTTCAGTGTTAGAGAAGGGGAGCCAGGGCTGCATTGCCTCACAAGGCTACTGCCGGCAGTATGTGAGGTGATTGCCAAGATATAGCTCTTGAATAAAACCAGCTGGGGTACACTGAAGTCAAGACACCCTGGAGTGTCCTCATGCCTTTCCCGGGGCGAGGGGGGGTCATGTCAGAGATGGTGGGGGAGCTAAGGGCAGCAAGGGCAGCTTCAGACTCTGGGAGAAGGCCTGCACACAGTCAGGTTTACAATTAGTTTATTGCAACAGAAAGTCAACACAAACAACCGAAAAAGAATTTCACCAAAAGCAATTGGCAACCTTGTCTCTTAGACAATACACATTTATAAAAATGAGGCATCCAGAGATCTGGGGGAGCCACTAAGTACGTAAGTGGCCTGCTAGCTAGCTGATGTGTAACCCACAGTAAAAACAAACATTAATGTGTATCAGTATTCCCCAGGCCAAATAAATTAGGAAGTTTTTATGCTCAGAGCCTAGTGTCCAACTACTGAGCTACTCCTCCAACCCTGATCACATGGTGTGACTTCCAGTACCTTTAACAATAAGTGCTTTGTCCTACAGGAGTGGTTACCAATCAATAAAACCAATTCTTTTCCAGTAGCTATTTGTTTTCACATATGAGAATTAGTAAATATTTGCTTAAATGAAATTTTATAATATGATATTGTTAATGCAATATTCTAAACCAAAGTTATTTTCACTCAGATTCCTTTCTTTATCATATACCAGTCAGACTGGCCTGTGGGTACAGCAGTGCATCAAATACCTAAGAGCGGCCAGGCGGTGGTGGCGCACGCCTTTAATCCCAGCCCTCGGGAGGCAGAGGCAGGTGGATCTCTGTGAGTTCGAGGCCAGCCTGATCTACAGAGCTAGTTCCAGGACAGGCTCCAAAGCCACAGAGAAACCCTGTCTCGAAAAACCCAAAAAAAAAAAAGAAAAAGAAAAAGAAAAACAAATACCTAAGAGCACATTTGTGGGGCAAGGGTCTGTGATGGCAAAGAGGCTTTAGAAGCCAGGATGTACCTAAAACCTGTGGTCAGTGCTGTCCCTGCAGTTAGTGTCCCTTTCTGTTAGCAGCATCCTTAGTTTACCAGTTGCCATGGAGAGTCTCGGGAGGAGGAGGTGGGCTGCCAGGCCTCATTGAGACACTTCTCCCTGCTGCTGCTCTTTGGGTCTCAGAACATGCACACTGAGCAGTGCCAAGCCTTCCAGGCACACCACCACCATGCCCCGCATGGCTTGCCACGCTAACCCAACTAGAGGCAGCAAGGAAAAGGCAGGCACTTAAGAAATGACAGACACATACACAGAAAAGTTGGGATCATTAGTTATTGCTGTGAATTTCTTACTGTGGTTAATATATAAATTAAACTCCACCACTGGTATGTTCATATAGGAAAAAGTACAGTATGTGAGAGGGTGAGAACCACTGTCCAGACATCCACTGGGGCGATAAGATATGGGTAAGGTGGCTGGCGCATTTGCTGTGTGCACCTGGAAACAATTTAGAAGTTTGCTTATGTCTGTGTTTGAGAGCTGGTCTCTTTATCATCATGTAAATGGTCCTCTTCTTTGTAACCATTTTTTTTCTGAACTCTTCTTTGTCTAATATTAGGTGGCTCCCCCTAGCTCCTTGTTTCAGAGAGTGTCCTTTAACTATGTCTTTAGATTCATAATTATTGTAGGGAGTGCAGACTTGAGACTTGTTTTGCTTTAATCCCAATCTAACAGTTTTATCTTTTGACAGTGTCAACTGTTTGCATATTAATGATATGGATCAGTGAAAACCCACCATCTCTGCTACTCTTTTCTCCTTGTTCCATCTGTTTTTTGTTTTTCACCTGTCGTCGTATCTTGAATTGATGGTGGTACTTAATGACTCTGTTTGCCCAGATTATTTACCTACTAGTGTTAAGCTTACCTGGGGTTTATGGATAGAATCGTTAAGGAGAGCCTCACACTCTCTGCGCTCCTTACTTCCCCTCACAGTGGACAAGGTACAGCACTGCTCTCTTGGCTGTCCAGATCTGGTTATCTCAGAAGTACTAAAAAGGAGAGAAAAGGGAATTTTATCTTCTCCTTCATTTATTCCATTTCCATCACTCTGGGTAAATTCAAGTCACTCCTTTCAAGATTTTGACACTCTCCAGTGTAGATCAGCAGGCAGTGATTGGCTCCTTTGGGTTTGAGAAAGCTTTTGAATCACCTTTGCATCTCAGAGCTCTGTTACAGGCAGAATTAGCAGCTTTTTCTCATCCCTTTAAATGATGCCACCTGCTATCTTCTACTTTATCCGTTTACCCTGGTCTGTGTGCTGCAATCTTACTTCCTTTCTCTGTATCTAACTTGTCTTTCTTCTTTGCCTTTGCTTTCAGAAGCTACGGGTGCTGTAGGAAGGGATGGTTTTGTTGTTGCATTGCTGTTATTCATTTTCCCTACTGATATTCTTATGGTTTTCCTGATCTGTGGTAGTTTCGTTTGTTTGTTCTGTGTGTGCGTGCGTGTGTGTGTGTAATATTTCCTCTACCTCTTTCTCATTCCTCTGGAGTGACACTGACACAGGCCTTCAGCTGGGTTTTGCTGAC
The DNA here is from genome assembly GCA_004026605.1 of Ondatra zibethicus. NCBI lineage: Eukaryota > Metazoa > Chordata > Mammalia > Rodentia > Cricetidae > Ondatra > Ondatra zibethicus. The sequence continues at coordinate 12,133 of PVIU01022518.1, forward strand.
CTGCAGCTCGTGGGTGTTCTGCCTCCTACCCTACCTTTTCTACTTTGTATTACAGCTTGACTGATTCTGACTGTTCTGTCCTGAGGTCCACAGATTCTTTGCTTGCCTGTGAATCTCTTGAAGCTGTTCTTCATCTCAGTTGTAGTTTGTTGTGGGTTTTGTTTTGTCTGTTACTATTGTTTTATTTCTATATTCTCGTTTTGAAACTTTATTTCTTCTCTCCTCTAAAATCAGATACCAAACCCTGTGTGGTGCCTTTCTTTTCTATCAGTTTATATCATCAATCAGTAATTTTACTCTTAATGCCCAATAGTTTCAACACCTCTGTTGTATCTAAGTTGGTATTTCTTGTGGTTTCAGGCACCCACTGGGGATCTTGGGGTACAGATAAAGGAGAGTGAGCTGCACTTGCTTTAATGCTGTGAAGTAAAGTAAGAAGCATGCATACATGTAGTGGCACTGTCTATTTAGAGAAATAGCCCCTTTATCATTGTCTCGAGTATCATGGCTTTCATAAAACAGGTCAGGCAAAAGATAACAAAGTGGTGTCTTTAAGACTGAAAGAAAATCTGCCAGGCTCAAATTCTGTATCTACCACAAAATCCCCACAACATGCAGGAAAAATACAGACTTGTCGAACAAAACAAAATAGCTTCATGATGCACACCCATCGTTATGACTGCACACCCATGTTAGTCCTGTTCTTTCAGCTTTGTGCCTTGTCAATACATGTACGTGCCCGTGACTTCTCTCCGGTGCAGGCTTTCTTGCTAAAAGTCAGTCATTTTTCTTCTAAGACAAGAAAGACTTGGGAAATCACTTCATTCCCAGAAACGGGCACATTCTGTTTGTCTTTAGTGCGCATGCTGGAATCTGTCAGGACACATGAGGGAGGCCACCCCCTCCCAGGAAACAGAGACATAGTGCTTGAATAAGACACCTGTTAAGCACAGTACCAGATAACACTGTCCTCATCGCACCCCAACTTTGTGAACCTGAGCTCTGCAGCTTACACTCCTGCTCCTCGGTGGAGAGAAGAGAGCAGAGAACACTTTCAGGGAAAGTATTGCCACCATATTCGGGGGAGGGTTAGGGTGCGCCTGTGTACTCAGGCTTATAAACACCAAAGGTCAGTATTGTGTCTCCCTCAGTCACTCAGCACCTTGTTTTTGGAGACATGGTCTATTGCAGAACCTGGAGCTTGTTGATTTGGTTCAGTTAGTGTCCAGCAAGCCCCAGGGATATCCTCCTGAGTGTCTCCCCAGCACTGGGATTACAGACACATATGTCTGCACCCAGCCTTTACATAGGTGCTGGGTATTAAACCCCATGTTTGCATGGCCATTCCTCCAGCCCCTCACACATCTTTTTTTGTGAACACCATGTTCACTTGGTCCTGTAGACAGGAGCTTATTGGTTTCCTTCTCTTCCCTGGAGGAAGGGTCTGCAAAGCTTCACTGGCTTGCATTCTTTTTCTCATGAGTGCAACCCTTTTAGCTAAGTTCTTCCTACTTGGGTCAGAGTCAACCCCTCCTAGCTGTTTCCCTTGGAAGCCTCTTTCTTTCCTTAGAATTTGAGTCACTTATATCGGCTGTGGTGTCAGTTCAGGGGTTGGTTAAAGACAAGCTGTGACTTTGCAGCTTTATCATTATAATAACAAACATCTCAAACAGAAATACCCATTGTGTTCCATAAAATGAATATTCCAAATCTTCACTGGCTAGTTGGAAATACCGTCACTAGGTGTACAGGCTAAAAGTCAGAGAGAGCTCTTTCCAAAACAAACAGAAGAGTGTATCCTCTTGGACCTATTTTGAAAGCCTTTGCTATTCTTGACCTCTGCCACCAGGTGGTGCTCTGCCACGCGGCCAAGTGTCTTCCTGGGTAAAGCAGGTGTTCAGTAACAATTTTCCATGTCCGTGTGACAGGAATGAAGTGCAGTTGACGCTCATGAGGACGATCTGCTTTTGAGGTGTCCCTGGATGTACCTTCCCTCAGCCCTCAAACAGGCTGAGCCGTATGTCCCCAGCCCCTCACTCAGGTTGACAGGCTGTCAGGCTCTTCCCAGGTAGCCAGCCCTAGCATCTTCAGGTGTGTTCCAATTGTCTTCTCAGAGTCCAGCCCATCCGCCGAGGGTAAGAATGCCCAGGCATCCTGTAACGGGGGGGTAAGAATGGTGGGGTGTCCTAGTTAGGTAATTTATCAGAAACAAAACAAAGCCATAGTGACTTACAACAGACAGGGTGGGCTCCCAAGTAAACAAATCCTATAACAGAGGTTCTGATTAGCAGGCAATTCTTCCTGGGGTTCAAGAGCCTCCTCTAGCAGCCTCATAGCTCTACTGTCTTTACAGGAGACATGGGCAGAGAGGGAGAAGCCGTAGTCCCCAGAACTTACCGCAGTACTCTACTCACAGTCTATGTATTCTGCTATGCAAACGCCCCCAAGGCTAAGAGGATGGAGGTATAGTCACAGCTGGCAGATGGTTCTCCAACCAATCTGCCCCATGAAAGGGCAGCCAGACGAACCCAGAATGCCCAAATTATACCCACAGGAACTGATTCTGATAGCTTATTATTGTCTAGAGCAATCTTTCCCAAAATCCCTTGATTTCAAGATCCATGAGGAGACATATTTACAATGTAGTCCTCCATCCTCATTCGGGACCCATGGGTTGGCTGGCCCTCTGCATGCAGGAGTGCAAAGCCCTAGGAGTCTGGGAAGCAGTGTTGGTAAGGAACACCTCTGTTGCCCCTAGACACTGGTGAGAAGCCAGGCTAAGGCCTCAGTGTTTGTGACCTATAGGCATCACCCAACGGAGACCTGTTCCTGAGCTAGCCCAGAAGCCCACTTTGCAGCTCAGCTGAGGAAAGGGAGGCCACATCAAACAGAAGCTGAGATGCCACCACCTCCTCCCTCATCAGACCCTGCCTGCACTGCCCCATCCCTGGCCACACACAGTGAAACCCCCTAAGCTGGCCCATGATCAGCAAAACTGCCTTTCATTTAAGGTAGAGATTGCACTGACAATCTCCTTAGCAACACTAGAGGGTAGTATTGAGTCCAATTCCAAACTTCCCAGTATTGGCTCCTGGATTTTCTGTTTTGTTTGCCTTTTTGTTCCTGCCATGGCACTGCATGGTATGACTCATGCTATGGCAAGCAAAGGAACAAAGCAGCTGCCAGATGCCCTGGGCTGGGCTTCTCTGCTGTGGTTGAGACCCCAGAGGGGTGGGGCATTCTAAGTGGAGTGACACAGAGGAGACTGGTACTCATTTGGAAGGTGAAATTGGGAAACCATCTCCCTACTTCTTCCTGTTCAAGATTCCTGGCAACACCCTTAGGAGAAGGCAGGTGTGACACTAAGGATTCCATTTTCTGGGTACCCCGGACCCCTCTAGCACTCTTACCAGATTTCAGTACACCTATAGATACCCACTCCCAGCCCACCTGATCTCTGAAGCTAGTGTGCTTCTGTCCATATGCTTTGGGGTGAACCAACTCCTGAGACATAGCAGGCCAGAGCCCCACCTAATCACCACCTCCACAGAGGGCTCCCTCTCCACTCACCTTTTAAACAGGCGGTAGCTCAGCACTGCCTTCTGTGGGGTTGCCTGCCTCTGTGTCCTGTGTCTGCAGCCCCCATCCCACCGCTAATCTTGCTGCAGTAGAACTCAGCACACACCTCTCCTGACTTACAAATTCTGCCCTTCCCCGAGATGAAATGGAGGCAAGAAGCCGGTACACCTCAACAGCCTGGGTCTTTGCTGGGAAGTAACAAAAGCAGTCATGGGTTTTTGTGTTTGTTTTTTCATCCTGACATGCAGAGGGGTCCCTGTGCTATTAACAAAAAGAGACTCAGACAGTCCCAGTGCTGCCTCCACGGGCTCTTCTTCTACATGAGAAATTGTTAATGTGGTCGATTTTGAAGCCTATGCTCTTAACACTCCTGGTATAGAAGTTCTGTGTCTACCTTTTGTCTCCACTGGGTTGCCTGTCACCGGGACAGCTAGCCTTGATTTTCCCTTTCAGAGTTCCGAGTTCTGCTGAGGCTCCCAGCCTCCTGGCAGGCGGGTGAGCTGCCTGCCACCATTCCTCTCTCTATTCTGTTTCAGCCGTCATCCCCCTGACGGATTCGGAGCACAAGCTGCTGCCCTTGCACTTTGCGGTGGATCCCGGAAAGGACTGGGAGTGGGGAAAAGATGATAACGACAATGCCCGGCTAGCCCAGTAAGACGTGCTCCACAGTCTGGTCCCTAACCCAGCGGCCCGTGGGAGAGCTGTAGTGGGGCTCCTGTTGGGGGTGGGGGTAGAGGGCAGAGAGAGGATTGCTTGGGCAGACGAGGGAGCTCATGCCACCTCCGGAGCTTTTCACTCGCTCTTCTTTTGTCAGCCTCATCCTGTCTCTAGAAGCCAAGCTGAACCTTCTACACAGCTACATGAATGTGACTTGGATCCGCATCCCCTCTGAGACCCGGGTGAGCCTCACGTGCACGGGAGCCCCAACCTTGTGATCCGGGGGGGAGGGGAGTAGGGTGGCCACTCTACGCTGTGTGGGATATGAAGCACCTTCCCTCCAGAATGTCCATAAACGGGGAGGAGGGCACGCTGGCCACCCGCAGCTGCGGCCCAGAGGTCCCACCCCCTCATGTGCCAGGTTCCCAGTCCAACCAAAGACTTCCTGTTGGTGCAAGTGGGGGCGTGTGCGTGTGTGTGTGTACAAGCAAGTGTGCGCCCCAATTAGGTTTTTTTCCCCTCTTATTTTGCACAGCAGGAGAGGAATAACACGCCCACTCACAAAACAAACCGTAGGCAAGTCATAACACAAAACTATCTCTGCTGAGATCGGAACAAGATGTGCCGCGGCAAAGCGGAATTAATTATAACTGTGTGTGGATCCTTAGAAGAGTTGGGGAACCGACAGCGCTAGTCCTCAGCGTGCCCCCTCCCCTCCCCGAGGCGGAGGTGGCCGCAGGTGAAGCTGGCAGAAGGCAAAAGAGCCGCCCACCCAACGCCTGCCTTAGGGGAACTATTGGGCGGCCCCTGTTTGCAGATGCTGAAAGATTCGTTTTAAGTCTGTGACTGATGTTTTCATAATCTCGGGAGGGAACTCCCAGGGAAAGGGATTTGTGAAAATTGCTTATAAATAATTGGTCCTCCCTGACATCCGTTTACTTAAGCATCCAGCAGGCTCTAAGAACTGAAAGGAGGGACCCTGCTGAATGGTGTCTTCCTCACTGCTCTGAGGGTTCACTTCCCCTTCACCGGCACATCGTCCGAGTAGGGCACCCCCGCGTGGCTCTGATTCGCCGTGTTTCTGAGGGCACAAGGGACAACCAGTCAGTGGCAATTCCTGCCTCTCCAGTGCTGGAAGATGCCACTGTGCCCCAGGATGTTGCTCTCTAGAACGCACATGTTATGCAATGGCAGCAGCTGAAAACCACCAGAATCTTACAGCTGGGCACATCTCTGCCCTACAATGAACAGTGTGCTTGGCCAGACCTGGGGGGGTGGGGGGGGTCCTGGTCTGTCAGCCATTGCTTCAGTGACCTAACCAAAAAGGGTCATCCCTCTGGAACCTGTTTGAGGAAAGAACAAAAATAAAGTGAGGAGCAACAGCTTTTCCGGTCTCCTCTGGAGACTTGTAATTTGTCATGGCTGGATAAGAGGAATAATGGGGCCAAGACAAAGAATGGGGTTTGGGGCAAGGTGTCTAGCCCCTGCTTAGTGTGAGTAGGTGAAACATCTGTGTGGGAGAGACGTTGTCTCACCTGGTGGCCTCTACCATTACACAGAGGTCTGGAACCTGCTTCTAATTATGCCAATAGCCTGGCCAGGAAAGAAGGCCATAGTGTGGACCTGGTGTCTCTCTGTAAAATATTCTGAGGCTCTGGACTCCACTCCAGAGGGCTTATGGGCGCTCTGACTCTACTCACCCACTCGGGATTCTAGACTAGTTATCTATGAATTCCAAGATAAAGTGTGTGCACGCTTCCTAAAAGGACGGCACCAAAGGTATGAGGTCTCTTCCAGATAACTGCCAACACCAGAGCCTGCCTTCCACCCTTGCAAAGATCAGGCTCTGTGTAAGATAAACACCTCCATCCCTCTCTAGTAGACCCCACCGCCCCACACCCTCACCCCACAACAGCAGAGACCTCAAAAAAAAAACCCGGCAGTGTACTGGTCTCAGCTCCACTTGTGTTCTTGGGGCCTACACGGTGACACCTCTTTTATAACGGCCTTCCTTTCCTGCCTTGCCTCTCCACAGGCTCCCCTTGCACAGCCAGAGTCCCCAACAGCCTCAGCAGGGGAGGATGTGCAGTCCCTGGCCGAATCACTGGACTCGGACCGCGATTCTGTGTGCAGCAATTCCAACAGCAATAATGGCAAGAACGGTAAGGACAAGGAGAAGGAGAAACAGCGCAAGGACAAGGACAAGACGCGCGCAGACTCCGTGGCCAACAAGCTGGGCAGCTTCAGCAAGACGCTGGGCATCAAGCTGAAGAAAAACATGGGCGGGCTGGGCGGCCTGGTGCACGGTAAGATGGGTCGCGCCAACTCTGCCAATGGCAAGAACGGCGACAGCGCCGAGCGCAGCAAAGAGAAGAAGTCCAAGTCGCGCAAGGGCAGTAAAGAGGAATCGGGAGCGTCAGCTAGCACCTCGCCCTCGGAGAAGACTACGCCGTCGCCCACGGACAAGGCGGCGGGAACGTCGCCGGCCGACAAGGGCAGCGGGCCAAGGGGTGACGCCTGGAAGTACAGCACGGACGTGAAGCTCAGCCTCAACATCCTGCGCGCCGCCATGCAGGGCGAGCGCAAGTTCATCTTCGCTGGCCTGCTGCTCACCAGCCACCGGCACCAGTTCCACGAGGAGATGATCGGCTACTACCTGACCAGCGCGCAGGAGCGCTTTAGCGCGGAGCAGGAGCAGCGGCGCCGGGACGCTGCGGCGGCAGCCAGCACCACGGCCACGACCACGGCCACCGCCACAACCAAGCGACCGGCGCGCAGGCCCGAGGCTGAGGGGACGCCAGGCCCGGAGCGCGCCTCGCCGGGCCCGCCAGCCGCGCCGCCCACGCAGCTGGTGCTCAAGCTCAAGGAGCGGCCGAGTCCGGGGTCTGGCGCGAACGCGCGGGCGACGCGGGCGGCGGGGGGCGCGGCGTCCCCGGGCCCGGGCGGTGGCGCGCGTCGCGCGGGAACCGGCACGGGTGGCCCGGCCCCAGGCCGCAGCCCACCCGCGCCCGCGCGCCAAAGCGTCATTCACGTACAGGCGGCCCGGGACGAGGCGTGCGCGCCGGCCGTGGGCGCGCTGCGACCGTGCGCCACCTACCCGCAGCAGAACCGCTCGCTGTGGTCACAGAGCTACAGCCCAGCGCGCGGCGCCTTGCGCACGGTCAACACGGTGGAGTCGCTGGCGCCCGGCGGAGCGGACTCCCCGGGGCCCGCGGAGCACAAGTCGCAGACCTACAGCAACGGCTTCGGCGCGGCCCGCGACGGACTGGAGTTCGCCGATGCCGACGCGCCGGCCACGCGCTCGAACGCAGAGTGTGGCCGCGGTGGCCCCGGGCCCGCTCAGCGGCGCTGCCAGCGAGAGAACTGCGCGTTCTACGGGCGCGCTGAGACCGAGCACTTCTGCTCCTACTGCTACCGCGAGGAGCTGCGGCGGCGGCGCGAGGCGCGCGCTGCGCGGCCCTGAGCCGCCCGAGACTGCTTTTCCATCCTGTGGGTCTTTTTTTTAACTTGCTCTGGTCAGCCGAAGGGCCGGCGCCTCCTCCTCGGTCAGTGCCGTGTACGTGTTTGGTCAAACGTTCCTAATGGTGCCTGAACCTACACTGATGCCACTCAGGTAGTAGACGGATAGGAAACAAGTCATACTGTTGGAAGTGGGTGTGCTAGCCTAGCATCTGCCTCGTACCTGTGGAAACTCAATAGCCATTGCAAGAGTATTTTTGTTCCTCTATACGAGAAAATAAAGAAAATCGCAGCCCTTTGTTTTTAGAAGGGAGTGTTTTACATGCTTCCCCCCCTCCCCCCAAACCTAGGGACTGACCTCTTCCAAGTAGCGGTCACTTGCGTGCAGTTGGTAGCACGCAGGGTTTAGAAACAAACGCGCAGCCAGGCCTGAGGGGAGCCACCTCTGCGGCTCCCATGTGCTTCCCACCTGGGTCCCTGAAGTCCTCCAGCAGGCACTTTGCTACCCGCTGACGCTGGCCCCTTAGGACTCCCCAGCTCTATCTCATAAGCAAATCCTCCCACAGCCCCCGGCTCGAGCAACATTCACACTGCCATCCAAGCCGCGGGCGACCACAGAATGGGCACCGGACAACCTACCTCTCAGGGCACGGTGAGGTGTAGCGATCGCTCCAGTGCAGAGCAGCTCCGGTGACAGGAGCTTCCCAGAGACACTTGGGGGTGCAACAAAGCAGGGTCCTGAACTCATGCTCGGATTGGCCCACCTATGAGCCAGAGTGACAGGCTGCTCGTGTCTCCTTTGAAGACATATGTACAGTGGACTGTCGCTGGAGGGCCCCTTAGGAAGTGATATCACATCCGTGCCCCAGAGGAGGGGACAGAATTGACCCCTTGGTCACTGTGTCGGCCCCAAAGTGGGCTGCTTTGAACCCAGCCTGGCCTCCTTCCGTAAGGTAGGGGCTGAGAGAGGGCCGGGAGGAAACTACCCCTACTCCACCTGCATCTGTCAGGGTTCAGCCAGGTTAAAGGGCTCTCTGCTGGTGGAGACCCTTCACGGGGCAGGTGGCCCTGCTCCTGGCTCCATGCCACATTGAGGGAGCAGCCCAATCTCTGAGCAGTCTCCTTTCTGGTGCCTCCTACATTTCTTGAGGAAAATTTAAAAAATAATAATGTGTCCTTAGCTACCCTATTTTGAGCAGCAATATGCAGCCTCTTCCTTCAAGATTACCTCTGCAGACCACTGTTCTTGACCAAGGACACCGAGGGGCTAGCCTGCCTCACTAAAGAGCAAGCTTGCTTCCAGGAAATATGGAGAAGATGGGTAAAATCCTCGCTAACGAAACAATACTTTCATACCTGTGAGAGCTTTAGACCAGCCCCCCATACCCCCCAAAACAGGAGAAAGCACCTGCTTACCCTCAGAGAGTGCAGGAGATGGGTCCCACCTTCGCTGGAGCCAGCCTCTCCTCCTGAAAGCATGTTTCATCCCGTGACATCCAGAGCAGCAAGAGCAAAAAAGGAAAAATAAAAGTTTTCAAAAAATGGGGAGGGAATTTTTTTTACCTGTTTGGAAAATGATAATAAAATAACTGAGTATCTCCTGTGAGTAATTCCTTTTTGTTTTTAATTATTCCACAGCCTGTGGAGTTTTCAGTAATGTATTCAAGTTTTGCATAAAGTGGTTCCTTAAATCAAAATTATTTATTAAATAGACTCTTTAAGAAGTTTTTTCAAAGTTTTATTTTCGTGTTGAACAAGATGCTTTAAGTGTATGATAATAACTAATATTCATGACCCTGATAGTAGTGGGGGGTTTTTTGTTACTTAGGGAAAAAAATATTCTCAGAAAAGTCTCCACCGAGAGGGTTTGTGGCAGCTTTTGGCCGGGGGCTGGTTTCTTTTGAACACATCACCTGAACAGCTGTTCCATCCTCCAACGCTGTAGGTCACAGAAGCCTCTGCTTCCAGCAAAGTGGGTTCCTCTAGCTCATGCCTCATCCCTCAGAGCACCTGCCTAATATCTCAGTGTATTCAGAAGCCCAGTGCGTAGACACAGGAGGCAGATATTCATGTTTGCCTTTCTCGTACTGTGATGTTAAAGCAACCAACAAGAAATTTCCAAAACTGGCTATGCAAATCTTTCATCTTTCTCATGCACTCTGCCAGAAAAAAAAAAATAACAAATAGGACAGATTGAGAATTAGTTGGTTGTAATAAACCCTCCCAAACAGGGTAATGATTATGTTGTACTCTTGAAGTGTGACAGCAGATTCTATCCCCTTCATTGCCAAGTTACTCCTCCTCCCCCATCTAATGATGAATATGCTATGCAGAAGAGCCTGGGGCATAGACCCGCACTGCAGACTTGTGATCCTGGCCAAATAAAAGGCCCCAGCCTCTCAACTTGGTCTCATTGGGCTAGACAAGGTGGGGCAGTGGTGGGGCCTGCTCCAAACACTCCGCGTGGTTAAGAGTAGCCATTGCCTTCTGAGAGAAAAGCAGTTTCTGTGTAGTATTAAACGTGAGAGAGGCCAGTGTAATGTGAACGTATTGTTTCTGTGTGCCTGCAGACTGCCTCATGTTCTTAAAATAGAGGACTGCTGTGCTCCCTGGCCATGCTTAGTGGCTGGAGACAGGAACATGTAGACCAAGTTGCCGAAAATCTCTCTTTGACTGGGCCGCCCTTTGTGGGCCAAACAAAGGGATGAAGATAGGGAGTCCCAACTGATGTGTTGAGAGACACTACCCAAGCCAGTAGTGAGCAGTGTTCCCCATCTGATCTGGCCAGACTTTGCGAGAGAGATGGGCGTCTCTAAGCAACAGTAAATGTCCAGAAGAACTGATATTCTAAGCCCTGCGGAGATTATTTCAGAAGTTCACATTTCCTTCCCATGCATCGCCTAGAGATGGTTTTATTACTTTGGCAAGGGAAGTAGTTTTTTCAGTGTATTCTGTTTATAGACTTTATGCACTGTTACATTCAAGTTTTATAGGCCAACTTTAAACTGTATTATACAAGTTATTTTTATATGGCTCTCAGAGCGTGCCACAGAGCAATACGTTGCACCCTTATTTTCACAGGGTTGTCTCTTGGAAGAGTGAATCGGGGTGGGCGGGGCTGCACTGTGGGATAATGGAGTCTCAGCGATTTTGTGTGGACCCTCTGACACTGGGACCATGTAAATGTCTTCTCCGTTTTGACTGAGCTCTTTGTTTTCTTCTGTGTACGGCTTCGTGGTGCTGCATCTTTCTTATCGATGAAAAATTTGTCCCTAAGTTACTGTGTCCCGTTCCTTACCTATTAGTACCCAGTGCCATTTGAACCCTATTATTTTCCAAACTTAATGTTTTCCAAAATAACTTACAAATTCTGGTAGCTTATCGTCATGAGTATCTCACTATAACAGAAGATGAAAGAGCCTACACCAGTGCAGGCCTCAGGGTGTGGAGTCCCCCATGAAGTCAGTACGTGCCCCAAGGCTCTGGGTAGAGCCAGCTGTGGCAAGACCCTCCTTTAGCATCTGTAGGTTTATTTTGCAAACTCTTCTAACTGTAAAACCAGACCTTTCCCATCAAAATATATTCCACATTGATTGAAAAAAAAAAAAAAACCAAGAAGGTGGGCAGGGTTGTAGATATTTGTGAGAGACAGAAAATGAGAGACTGACAGTCCCGCTGTGTGGGTCTTCATTGCTTATATCAAGGCTTGAAGTAAAGCTAAGGGCACCTTCCCCGTGTTTGAGGTTTCTTTGTGACGTGCTGTTTGCCCCTGGTCACAGGAAGGACTTTGCATATCAGTTCCTCCCAAGTTCTTTTCTTCCGAGGCTTCTAATAAGTGGGAAAGTATCTTGGTAACTGAGTGAGCTAGCTCTGGCCTTAACCCACGTGAGATAGAAGAGTGGCCCAGGCTACAGCTCTTGGAGTCTCCTGCTCTTGTCCTTTGAAGAGAAGCACATGTGAGAAACCCGGAGGTGGTCAGTACTCCTGGCCCCAGGAAACGGGCAGTTCCTTCCCAAAAGCCTTACATAGCAGCTCTCCAGACCTCTGAGCACCCTCCCGCTCTTTGCTAATGTCACTGATCCATGTGGATATAGGTCTTCAGGGCAGAGACCCCCACTTCCTTCTTGCTGCCTATTGCCCAGGTCTATGGGGCAGCACTGGCCTAAAGCCTGGTTCTGAAGTGTTAACCTTGCTCTCACAGGGCTGGGGCCAGGTAGTTCATCCTAGAGGCTCTGTACTCCACAGGAATACTGGGAGTGGCCCACCCCAAACCTCCTCTGTGAAGAATGTCTCTAAGGAAGACCAGGATTCTCGGGACAACTCCCAACAAGAGAAAAAATCATCTATGAGAGTTTCCAACACGGGGTGAGGTATATCCGCAGCACACAGGCTGATGCTTTCCCCCAAAGAGCCAGCCCTCCTCCCACTACATTGCCGGGTAGAGAAGGGTGAGGGAGTCACCCTACAGAGACACCTGAGGATCTGCAAGAGTACATGGTCTGTATGGGTGTGTAACATGTAATTGCAGGACACACACAGAAGCCATCATCCCCAAACATGCTAGCAATATGACCGTTTCTAATAATGCAGAATAATTCATTAAAATTTGGATTTTTACTATTTTAGTTTAAAAAATTTTTTAAAGTTCACGAACCCTAATTATGTATAAATGAAATGATGCACACTGCTGTATGTTACTCCTCCAGAGAATATCTCAAAGATGTATGTGTGCATATACATGCATATATATGTATATACATGTATAGTCCGTTTAACATAAGGTGAGGAATATCAGTTGGTTTTAAGGGTGAATATAAATGGAATCTGCTCATAACCAAAGCAGTGAAGTCAGCCATTTCAGAAATCTGTCTCCACATTCTGAAGGATAGCTTTCCATGAGAACACAGTTTCCATGACACAGTAAAAGCCAAGATTTTACAAAGCCTGCCCTGACCCAGTATGTTCTTGACCAGAGACTGGGCCATCTAGTTACCAGGCAGCCTCTGGCCTCGGGGCCTTTGTATACATTGTTCCTTCTATTCTTCACTGCCTGCTCATCTTCACTTCACCGCCGCCCTTCAGCAAGGCCTTCTCCAACTTGGTTATGTAAGAAGCTGATATATCCCACCCTCCCTACCGTGTTCAGCGTCCTCTCACAGCCCCTGATCAACTACTCATTCATTCAGTATGCCACAGCCCCCAGGTTCCCGTAGAATGTAAGCTCCGTGCGGGCAGGACTTCTCATGTATCTTGTTCACTGCTGTGTGCCGGTGCCTACAGGAGTGCCCGACACACACTAGGCACTAGATAAATACTGGTTGAAGAAAAGAAATGAGCTCACTCGTTTGATGCGACACCACAAGATGCCAGTTTCATTCTTCATCAAGTACTGATTTTTCTGCTACCCTTACGTATAAAAACTGTGAGCTGGCTAGGTGGTCTGGTTCATCGGGACTAGAGGTATCAAGTGACTAGATATGACAGCTTGTCACTGATAACAGCAGTGGTCACCATCAGTCTCAGAGTGGGCCCTGTAGCCAGGCCCTTCCTCATAGTGGGGCTCTGCCATTTGCAGGGGGTATTTTGAGTCAAGCAGAGGTAAAAATGGCCCATACTGGGTAGCTCATAGAATAAAATGCGCTATGGAGAGTCACATCATACTGGCTGTAATGTCATTGGAGACCCCAACCATTCCAAAGGAGCCTTTCTAATTGATTCCTAGGTATCCATCGGCCCTTCCTGTACCAGACACAGTCAGTGGTACGGTGTCCCAGCCCAGATGAAGGATTCATTCTCCAGTCACCAGAATGCAGGGCAGTGAACGGAAAGGAACTGATCACTCTGATGATTTGGGACGGTGGTGGGATTCAGTGGGTTTGACACTGGGTGTGCACTGGAACGACAGAAAGCCTCGCACACCTCCATGGGCCTAGGACACTAATGGAGACACCCTGCGCTTGACCGCACCCACCTAAGGGACTGCTGCTCCAAAGCCTATTCCCTCTGCCAGGTATTTTCACAGCTACCTAACCACACTGTTTACTTCCTGGTCCTTTGGCCAAATTCATTTTCCTCTAAGAATCACTGGCAAAACACTGTTACAAGCTGTTCATTGGACCTTTATCCTCTTGTGGCCTGGTGTAAAGGCTGTCTCTTTATCCTTTTCTGTGGTTCTTGCTTTCATCTCTCCGGATGCTATGCTATAGGGTTCCTCTCAGGTGTGATATCACTCATAAATCCCCTCTGCATCCGTCCAGCTGTGCAAATGGGCACTTGCACGTGTGTCCCTATACTTGAATTGCCAAATATGTGACATTCCTTTCACTGCTGCCCAAACAACTTGGGCTCCTGCTCCTGCCAGGACTCAAAGGGGAAATAGCTTCCCGGAGGGCACTGCTCACCCTGGCAAGGGCCCAGGGGCCCCCCAACTCTCAGCCTCTGTGAGCACATCAGAGTTTGAATTATGGCTTGGCAGTGAGAGTGGGTTAGCACTCACCCATGACCCAAACTATTGCATAGGCATGAGCATATAATACAGACCAGCCATGTCTGAGTGTCCAGTGCACAGAGACCAACCTGCCTCCAACAGAGCCAGTCCATGGAGCTCAGCTCTGCCACAACCCCAGGTGGCAGACACTGGGCCCCCAGTGACACAAATAAAAAAAAAAAAACACTTAGGCGCAGAAAGCAGGCTCAACTGAGTCCAAGCAGGGACTAAGCTTGGTGACCCACCACTGCCTCATCGGCAGAGCCTGCACTCCATCCCCTTTCATTTTTGACAAACTGGCCTCCTTGTAACTGGAAGCATTGAAGCTGATTATAACAAAGGATTCCTTAGCCTGTGCTTGCCTAGTTCCTTTAAATGGGCATTTAGCCTCACACAATCATGAATTCCCCCCCCCCTCTCTCCAGACTGATTTGGAGATGAAATAGATTGCTTTGCTTTCTATTTATTTTATTATTGTGGACAAAGGAAAACGCTGAGGCAAAAATGGGTCATAGATCACCGCGTTTCGACCAAGTTGTTCAAAATCCTTTCTGCCCACACGTGAGTGTTCATGCTAATTCCATACAAATCTTCTCTTCCATCTGGTCCATTGTCGGTGAAGAAACCCATTGTAAGAGCTGTCTAAAGTGATGAGGTCGTTCCTTTGTGAAGTATTAAAGCACTGAACTGAATTTTGCAATATGTAGTAAATCTTGCTTTCATTTTGGAAAACTTCCAGTAATGACTACTGCACTTTTTATAGAAGAACAGTATTTCATTTCTTTCTTTTATGAAAGATTATTTTAAGTAAAAATAGCTCTGTAACCCGTGTGACATGGCTTCTCCATTACTTGATACAGAGGAGCTTTGATGCCTACTTAATAAAACTACCATGTTTGTAAAGCACGAGTTGATCCAGTTATTTACTCGCCAAGTCCTATGTACTCAGTAAGATGCCATCAGAGGAAATCATTATGAAGCCAGCGAGATGACTCAGCAGATCAAAGTATTTGCTTTCCTGAATTTGAACCTACATAAAGGTAGAAGGAGAGAACCAACTCCAAAGAGTTGTCCTCTGAGCTCCACGTGCATGCCAGTGTGCACACAACAATAGTGATCGTAATTTCAAAAGTCTTTATGGCCTAAGAGGAAGAGGATTGAAGTGGGCATGTGTGTGCCCCTGTTTAGAGGGGAAAGTGTTTTTCCCTTTGGATGGGATGTGAACCCGATGATCCCAGGATTTCCTTTTTGCTAACGTTCAGGACACTTCCTGCATGGATGAAAACTGAAGAGTCCCTAGGCATGTAATCACCAGGGGTTATGATAGTAAGCAAGAAGATACAGCTGCCCATGTGACAGATTTTGATTTATGCTTTCCTGATTTCCTGAAATGTAAAAGAACTAAGGAAATGTCTTTCCCTCCCTGGGAAGAGTCCAGAGTCCTGGGTCTCTCTCAGGCACAGCACTGTGCCAGGACTCAGATACAGCCATGCATCCAGTGCCTACTGCATGCTGTGCCCTGCTCTCAGTATGGGGACAGTGGTAGAGGGTGACCTGTCTCCTGCACTGAATGGCTCCACAGGGCATGGCACATTCCTCTCATGTGGAATCCAGTCTATACTATAGCCCGTAAGGAAGAAATCAAAAGCCTCATCTTGTAGATGAGGACAGTAGAGTTTCGCACAGCGAGTTGTAGAGTCAGAATCTGGACCCAGATTTGCCTGGCATAAAGTGTGTGCTCTTAAACTCTCTGCAGGAACCAGTCCACAGGAGGCAGGACCCTGCCTGGAAGGAATGCCCAGTACAGGGAAGCTGGCACACAAATCCTCATCTGACTCCTAGGAGCCAAGCATTAGCAAATGGGATTCACTGGGACAAGAGCCTATATATCCCCAGGGGTCCAGCTGAGGCCAATAAGTTCCCATTGTGTCTGACTCTGGCGGTCTCCCATAGGAGACCTTGGGACTGGCTAAGAGATAGAAGGCTCGTCTTAGTTCTTCAGGTTGGCAGAAAGTCAGTACCACACCAGAAAGCTGACTTTTCATGGGAAGTTTGGGAAGGTGCTTGAAAGACCACAGGATGAGGGTAGGGCACTAGCTAACCAACCCTGGCTCTCAACGTCTATTCTGTGACACTGTGTATATACTGTTAAAGCTCTTAAGCATGCCATGAAATCATGAAATGCATATATCATTTGGAAAACCAAAGATGCCTCGGGGAGTTCAAGAGATGGTCTGAGTGGGTAAGAGGTTAAGAGTGCTCTCCCAAAGGACTTAGTTCAGTTCCCAGCACCTGTGTTGTTTACATCATAATTGCCTGTAACTCCAAAGCTGGGAGATTGGATGCCCTCTCCTGGCTGACACACGTGTGCACACACTCACCTCCCCCCACCCCCACAAACACACTGATAAATGAAAATAAACCGTTAAAGAAAAGGATGTCTCAGTTATTTTCAAAAGAGGTATTTTTTTTCCACATTTAATTTTTTATTATTGCATTATAAATAGTACCATTCAAAATTTCCACCTCCTCCGCTCCTCCCATTTCCCTCCCGCTTCCCCACTCCCCCTCCCCTTTCCCCCTCCAGTCCTAAGAGAGGGAAGGTTACCCTGCCCTGTGGGAAGCCCAAGGCCCTCTGGCCTCCATCCAGGCCTAGGAAGGTGTGAATCCAAACTGACTAGGATCCCAAAAAGCCAGTACATGCAGTAGAATCAAATCCCAGTGCCATTATCATTGGCTTCCCAGTCAGTCCCCATTGTCAGTCATATTCAGAGAGTCTGTTTCGATCACATGCTCGTTCAGTCCCAGTCCAGCTGGCCTTGGTGAGCTCCCACTAGATCAGGCACACCATCTCAATGGGTGGACGAATCCC
>PVIU01022519.1:0-29156 GCA_004026605.1 Ondatra zibethicus
TCTGTTGTTATGTCCCCCTTTTCATTTCTGATTTTGTTAATTTGGATATTCTCTCTCTGCCTTTTGGTTAGTTTGGATAAAGGTTTGTCTATTTTGTTGATTTTCTCAAAGAACCAGCTCTTTGTCTCATTGATTCTTTGTATTGTTTTCTTTGTTTCTATTTTGTTGATTTCAGCTCTCAGTTTGATTATTTCCTGCCATCTAGTTCTCTTAGGTGAGTTTGCTTCTTTTTGTTCTAAAGTTTTCAATTGTTTTGTTAATTCGCTAGTGTGGGATTTTTCCAGCTTCTTTATGTGGGCATTTAGTGCTATGAACTTGCCTCTTAACACTACTTTCATTGTGTCCCATAAATTTGGGTATGTTGTGTGGTCATTTTCATTGAAGTTTAGGAAGTCTTTAATTTCTCTCTTTATTTCTTCTTTGACCCATTGATGATTCAGATGAGCACTGTTTACTTTCCATGTGTTTGTGGGCTTTCTGGAATTAGTATTGCTGTTGACTTCTAGTTTTAAAGCATGGTGATCTGATAAGGTACAATGGGTTATTCCAATTTTTTTGTATTTGTTGAGGTTTGTTTTGTTACCGAGTATGTGGTACATTTTTGAGAAGGTTCCATGAGGTGCTGAGAAGAAGGTATATTCTTTTCTGTTTGCATGGAATATTCTATAGATGTCTGTTAAGTCCATTTGAGACATAACATCTGTTATTTCTCTTATTTCTGTGTTCACTTTTTGTCTGATTGACCTGTCTAGTGGTGAGAGGGGAATGTTGAAGTCTACCACTATCAGTGTGTGGGGTTTAATATATGGTTTAAGCTTTCAAAATGTTTCTTTGACATATGAAGGTGCCCTTGTATTTGGAGCATAGATGTTCAGTATTGAAATTTCCTCTTGATGGATTTTTCCTGTGACTAATATGAAATGTCCTTCTTTGTCTCTTTTGACTGATTTTAGCTTTAAGTCTATTTTCTTAGATACTAGGATAGCTCCACCTGCTTGTTTTTAGGTCCACATGATTGGTATATTTTTTCCCAACCTTTTACTTTGAGATGATGTCTGTCTTTAGCTTGAGATGCGTTTCTTGTATGCAGAAGAGGGATGGGTTCTGTTTTTGTATACAATCTGTTAGCCTGTGCCTTTTTATGGGTGAGATGAGTCTATTTACATTAAGGGATATTAATGACCAGTGGTTGCTATCTCCCGTTAATTTGGTTTTCATCGTCGGTGATGTATTTTGTGCATTTTTTTTCTTCTTTGGCAATTGCTGTAATGAGTTCATCAATTATGTGTGTTTTTGTTGGTGCAGCCATCTTCCTTGGGTTGGAGTTTTCCTTCTCGTGTTTTGTGTAGGGCTGGGTTTGTCGCTAGGTATTGGTGAAATCTAGATTTGTCATGGAATATCTTGTTTTGTCCTTCTATGGTGATTGAAAGTTTTGCTGGGTATAGTAGCCTGGGCTGGCATCTGTGGTCTCTCAATGTCTGCATAATGCTTGACCATGACCTCCTGGCTTTCATTATCTCCACTGAGAAGTCAGGTGTAATTCTGATAGGTCTACCTTTATATGTTACTTGTCCTTTTTCCTTTGCAGGTCTTAATATTCTTTCTTTACTCTGTATGTTTAGTGTTTTGATTATTATGTGGTAGAGGACTTTTATTTTGTATCCAGTCTATTTGGTATTCTGTAAGCTGCTTGTATCTTCATAGGCATATCTTTCTTTAGGTAGGGAAAGTTTTCTTCTATGATTTTGTTAAGTAAATTTTCTGTGCCTTTGAGTTGACTTTCTTCTCCTTCTTCTATACGTATTATTCTAAGTTTTGGCCTTTATATGTTTTCACATATTTCATGGATATTTTGGGTTAAGCTTTTGTTAGATTTAATGTTTTCTTTAACTGATGAGTCTATTTCCTCTATTTTATCTTCCGCACTTGAGATTCTCTCTTCCATTTCTTGTATTCTGTTATTCGTACTTGCATTTGTGGTTCCTGTTCTTTTCCTCATGATTTCTGTTTCTATAATTGCTTCTGCTTGTGTTTTCTTTATTTTTTCTGTCTCAGTTTTCAAGACCTGAATAGTTTCTGTTATATTTGAGTTCTTTTTCTTGGTTTTCTTTAAGTGATTTGGTGATATCTTCCAATTTTTTGTTTGTGTTTTCTTCCATTTCTTTAAGGTAATTTCTCAATTCAATTTTAATAACCTCAGATACTCCCTTGTGGCTATTTTTAGATCGTTTTCTTCTGGTTCATCCATATTTGATTGTTCAGGTCTTACTTTTGTAGGGTCTTTGGGTTTCACTGGTATTGTGTTGTTCTTTGTGGTGTAGCTTGTGATCTTACCTTTTCTACTCATCTTTTCCTCTAATAGGTGTGTTTTGTGCTGTTTGAGATTCTGTTGAATAATCTCCTAGGTGCCAGTAGACCAAAAGCTAAGATGGTTTTCCTAGTGGTACAGTCAGTGTCACAGTTCTAGTTACTTCGTTGGTTATTCCTGTTCCTGGAGGTAGCTCAGTGTTCCTGTGTTTTGGTCTGCTCTCTTGGAGTTTGCTGTCTCAAGCCTACTTTGGTCTAGGCTGCTGGCTTTGATCTGTTTCTGTAAATCTTGGTCTGGATCTCCTCTTGCAGATGTTCCTGTGTTGGAGTTAGACCTGTTCCAGTGGAGATCACTGGCTCTGGATCTTGTCGTTGGGTCAATCCTGATCCACTCGTGCCCCGGGACTGGGTTTGCTCCTTGCTTCTGCTCCTGGTGGAGCCCGTTCTCTCCTTGTCCTAGGTAACTGGTTCAGTCCCACTCCGGTTCTGTTGGAGGTCGGGGGCTCTGAGTCGGGTCGTTGGTTCAATCAGTGTCCCAGGACTGGGTTGGCTCCCAGGGCTGGATTTGCTCCTGGCTGCTGCTCCAGGTGGAGCCTGTTTCCTAGGCTCTCTCAGTCCTAGGAGTCTTGTTCAATTCCACTCCTGTGGAATTTGTTGCCCAAGGTTGAGTTCCTTGCCTCCGGGTAACTTTGGCTTAGGTTACCAGCTTTGACCTGTATCTGTAAGTCCTAGGCTGGGTTCCCTTCTGCAGAAGTTCCTGGGTTGAAGTTGGGCCTGGAAAGGTTTCTGGTTCTAGTCTACTGCCTGGGAGGTTCTAGGCTCAGGTGCGCCCAAACCATCAGGGGACCTGCTTGCTCCTCAGAGGTCTCAGACTCGCGCTGGGACCTACAAGGGTTACAGGTTCCTGCCTCTTCCCTTTGATGTCAAGACAGGGTTTTTCTTTGGCTTTGGAGCCTGCCCGGAACTAGCTCTTGTAGACTAGGCTGGCCTCAGACTCACAGAGATCCATCTGCCTCTGCCTCCAGAGTGCTGCGATTAAAGGCGTGGACCACCACTGCCAGTCACTACTTCTTCTTTAGAAGTTTGACTTAGTGAGTGGATGCCTTCAAGATACTTGGACTAGGGTAGGTTCACTGCCTAAATAACAGAATGCATTTTTCAAGAATTAATGACTCGATGTCTCAATTATTGAAGCAAGTAACTGTTCTACTTGTCCTTTGTATCATGTTAAAGCAGTCTTTTGTCTTTCTTTTTGTATTGGAGTATAAAATGTATAGAAAATAAATGCAGATGAATTCAGCATTCAGTATTGGCTGAGTTGCCCTCAAGACACTCTTCTATGTCTCTGATTCTTTCTTCCTCTTTTCCTCCTACTTAACATTTTCTAATCTTCATGTTCCTACCCTGGAACATAGGAATTTACCATGGCTAGGACCATGACAGAAGTCAAACCAAAAGTATTGGTAAGGAAACCGTAAGTAATTGTAAAAATGGGGCAAAAAAATGTATTTGAAAGTCTGTAAAGTTGCCTGAATGTATTTTGATAGCCAGAGGAACTGGGGAGCAACAGACTCAAATGCAGAAATTCTTAGAGTGTACACAGTACACTTCTTCCACTTCGCTGGTGGCATACCTGCCACTGCCTTTGGGCTGCTCCAGGACTTGGAGAGGCCAAAGAACAGCCCCTACCTGTTCCCCTGTCAAGAGATGGTGCTATAGTAATGGAGCCACAGTGGCCACTACTGAGTAGGTGAGAGGATGGTGTGGGGGACACAAGGTGTGTCTGTGCCCACAGCAGGCAATGAGGGACTGGCCTCCTGGTCCTAAGTACCCAAAAAGGACTGACAAGAGGCAGAGAGAGCCCTGGTGTGTGCTGCCCTGCTTCCAGCTTAAACTATGAACCAAGCTGAGAAGAAGCTGCCTTCTGGCCTGACAGCCAAACTGTAAAAGTGTAGACTCAAAGAGTTGTAGCTTCCTCCCAGACAGGTGTCTGTGAAAATGTAAATGAGCAAAGTTAAATACTGTCAGCTAGACAGACTTGGAACTTGGATTAGAAAGACAGTTTACAATTTTTTAATAAAATACCCAATGGGTTTGTTCCTATTTATTGTTGTTTATAGGGAATCTTAAGCCCCTTAATAAAATTCTGAAAAGGGAATAATAATTCAAATTCCCCCAGGTGCCCCACAAAAGCTGCTAAACAAAAAGCTGCTAAAAAAAAATTGTATGCCTCTAAGAAGGCATACAATTAACATGCCCATACTATACAACTTTAAAAAATAAATAAGGAGTATTTTACAATCAGTTACTACAAAATACCTTAATTCATGGTCTTTTTAATCTAACCTTCTTGAATGTGGACACACTGGAGCAGTCTGCCATATATAGTTTTTGGCATGATGGCACCAAGGTCACCTTTGATAAAACAAGGTGGAAAGATCCTTGCACTGGATTTTGGAAGGGATCCAATCATGTCTTAAAGAATATGGGATCGAGGGCATATTTATGATTTCTTCACAGAAACAAAATAAAGCTTGATGAGATAACTTTATGTACAGCAGAAGAATTCTAGTCCTGATTTCATTGCAGCCACTGATGACTCCATAAAAGAAGGAGAAATAGGTTCCTGAACTTATATTTCTGACTACATCATACCACCATGCTGCAGGCTGAGAAGGGAAGTAAGATTGTGATAATAGTGTTTTCCAGCCTCTTTATGGACCTACTGTGCAAATTTGCAGAGCCAGTGAGTCCTCTTTACCTTGGAGCCTACCCAAAAATACGGACTGAACATTTGACTGTTTCATACTTTGAGACACAGAACTCAGATTGCCAATGGAATGTTCAATCAGCTGTTGAAATAAAGAACTAAAACTGAGACCTAAACTTTCCCCTCTAGGGAAAAAAAGACTCATTACAAAGAGTGACTGAAGTTCCTCTTCAGAGATGAGGAGGGTAGCCTAAGGATTTTTTTTTTTTTTTTTTTTTTTTTTGCTGTTCAAGGAGAGTTGTTTAAAGAAGCATTACAACTGGACTCTCACCCACATTTGTGTTTCAATTAGAACAGATTCAAGAGAATTGTGATTTGATAAATTGGGAGTTTATTGGTAATTTCCAGGCTAGAATTATGGCATTGAGCTGTTAATGTTTGTAACTTTTTAGTTCACTCTAAGAAGTTACTGATTAGAAAAAGATTAGAACTTGTCCAAGAGAAGTTTAACATTACCAAAGAGTTCTTGTATTTGACATGTATTAATAAACAAATTTAGATTTTGATACTGCTGTAAATGGTTAATAAACACTCTAGGCCAATTCTAAAGGGGTTTTCTACCCCTAGTGATCCTCCATTCCTTTAATTAGGAGATACTGTAGCCATAACCACATGCATATCACAAAACAATATCTGCTTGCATATGAGTGTCATTATTTGTGAACTATCTTGAAAAAAGTTGGCTCAAAGTTGCAGGGCATCTAGAGGTGCTGTCTCCCTTAACACTTTGCTTACAGAGAACAACAGTCAGAGACAGGTAAGATCCTTTTCTCTGAAGTTACTAAGATAGGAGGATCCATGATCGGAATGCAGGTACCAAAGACAGGTAAGTCTGGAAAACAGGAAATTATTCACCTAAGGCAGACATAATATTCTGTCCTGTAGCAAAAACCCAGGCTTTGTTAAAATTAATAAGAAGGGAAGAATTGTGGAGGCCTGAAAATGTGAATCTATTCCACCCTTGAAGGTCAGAGCTTGAGGTTGCTCAAAGTTGTTGACAATAAAAGTGGCTACACACGCTGACCTAGGGTGTGGTTACTTGATAAGTTGGATGTTAAGACAGCCCGTAGAGGTCTACCCTCTCCACCAGGACCAAAATTCAAAGAATTCAAGCACAATTCTGCCTCTTTTGAATAAGAATGTTTGCCTATCAGGCATTTTAGAATTCAAGAAATTGGTCATCAAAAGAACAAATAATCCAATAAAAGAAATGGAGAATAGACCTAAACAGAGAACTCTCAGCAGAGGAATCAAAAATGGCTGAAAGACACTTAAGGAAATGTTCAACATCCTTAGCTATCAGAGAAATGCAAATCAAAACAACTCTGAGATTCCATCTTACACTTCTAAGAATGGCCAAGATCAAAAACACTGATGACAACTTATGATGGAGAGGTTGTGGGGTAAAGGGAACACTCCTGCTTTGCTGGTGGGAGTGCAAGTTGATACAGCCCCTTGGATTTCAGTGCGGTGATTTCTCAGAAAAATTAGGAAACAACCTTTTTCAAGATCACTTTTGGGTATATAACCAAAGGACGCTCAGTTGTGCCACAAGGACATGTGCTCAACTATGTTCATAGCAGTGAAAGACCTGGATAAATCCAGACCCCTCTAGCAGGAAAAATAGAGGCAAAAATCTAGCAGGAAGAGAAGAGCCAAAAATCTAGGTTAGCCAGTTCAGTGGCTTTGTTCCAGGAACTAGCTGACCATAAAGTTAGATAATAATCTTGAGAATGATCTTTGAAAACAGGGAGTTACCCCCTTTTGATTATCACTGGTATTTTCGGAATTTTCAATGACGCCCTCCCTACCCCCTTTGGGTTGTGGTTTTGTTTCTTCCCTTAAATACCCCCTCTCCTAGCTACTTGGAGTTGAACTCCTCCCCTGCATGGGATATGAGTCTTGGCCTTAGCGCTGGTTCCAGTCAATAAACCTTGTGTGATTGCAGCAAGGACAGTCTCTCATGAGTTCTTGGGGGGTCGTGTTATCCCGAGACTTGAGTGAGAGTCTCCCCACTCTGGGGGTCTTTCAGTAGCAGGTTGTCCTGTCTCTGGGTTTGTATTTATCAAGTTACATCTGGTACCCAACATTTGGGGTACAAAATTCCCCCCCAGAAAAGCCATTTGCCTGTAGCTTTATAGGCACTGGCATAGGCCAGTGCTACATGTGGCCAGAGTCACTGTCATACCATATAGATTTTTCTTTCTTTTCCTCCTGGCAGGCTCTCCCTGAACCCATTTCTTAGGCTACTGCCTGTTATGCTTAAATCTGCGAAGTCCCCACAAAAGCCAACAAGGAGACTGAGTCTTGTATGTAAAAGCAAAGAGCCTTTATTTTAAGCAAGTTTGCAAACTCAGTCTCTCCCCATGTCCATCGTTTTGAAATAAACAGAGAGCCCTGAGCTCAATTAGAATAGGGTCTTATAGTAGTAAAGGTAGGGGTGAGGGGTTTCTGAGGTTTTAGGATCCCTGATTGGCTGACATTTGTTTAGAGGTGTCCTGGTGTGTTCTGGCAGGTGGTCCTATCTACAGTGGTTGGAATGTTAGGCATTTCCTTAGAATGGTCTGTTCTTGGGTTGAGGTCGGGTAATCTCAGCTTGTGGTTCTTCCTGCAACCAGATATTGCTTCAGGGTAAGCTACTGAGACTCAGGCCTCCATTTAAATTTATTGATGGCCAGAGTCCTACTTTGGCAAGTGATAATGGTTGGAAGTAAAGAACTTCCTTTGGGTGACCTGCCCATACTTAGCTTATCATGGCTGACTCCCACACTGCCAAACTAAGTAGCTGTCTTGAAATCCAGTCAGATTTTTACTGTTCTACTCAACAGCATTAAGTGTTACATCTTCAGCAACAGCAGCAGATTTGATGAAAAAATTGGGAACTCTAAAAGGGAGGAATTAGGTAAAAGAGAGTTCTTGCCCACATTAAAAATGGGAAACACAATTATAATGGAGGGATTTGGGTCTCTGTATGATAATATGGTAGACAGTTTTAAAATAGAATGAGTAAATAAGATAATAAGTAATTTAGATGGGGTTCATGTGATGTCAGTTGTAAGCAGTATCAGCTTCGTCATTTGTGTTTTATCACTAAAAAAGTTAATTATTCTAAATGCTAAGATACAAGTTTTTGGAAAAACTTAATAACACAGATCATCAGATATTTAAATCTGGACAGAGTAATGTAATGGAGAACCAATTTCAGCAATGTATTATAAGGTTAGAGAGGAACAGCCTAAGGCTTTCAAACAATCAACCTTAATATATCCAGTAACCTTACAGGTAAGTGAATGTAGGTAAGCAAGGGATATTCAAGGTAATCCTTTCCTGTTGGAAAATTCCTTGAGTGGCCTCTTGCAGGCCCCTATGTCAAATCCAGTTCAGCCATTTCCTGCCATCAGAGAGGAAACTCCTTCCCAGAGCAATTAAAGAATCTAATGCCTAATGTAAAAAAATCATACTGTTTTGGAAAATAGAACAGCTATAGAATACAGAACAAAAAATTCAGGATAAACCATAAAGTGTGTTTTTTGGCAAACATCTATAAATGAACAAATCTCCCAAATTAACAATATGAATAAATGACTTTGGGGTTGAAGGTCTAGTTGACACAGCTGTGTATGGAACAATAATTTCTTCAAAATTTTGGCATACAAATCGACCTATTTAAGAGGTAAATATTCAGCTTTAGGGATTAGAACTTTATCTTGGGGTAAAGCACAGCATTAGATATGTCAAATATATAGGGCCAGAAGGCCAAAGAGGAAAATTAAAGTCATAAGTAGCTAATGTAGCAATGAATTTATAGGGATGTGATTTGTTGCAGCAATGGAATACTCAGATGAACATTTCCCCAGTCTCAGAAACAAACCATATGTTAAGTTATGTTCCTGGGAAAAATATTAGAAGGTATTATAAAGAACCTCTGGGTGGTGATGGCGCACACCTTTAATTCCAGCACTTGGGAGGCAGAGGCAGGTGGATCTCTGTGAGTTTGAGGCCAGCCTGGTCTACAAGAGCTAGTTCCAGGACAGACTCCAAAGCCACAGAGAAATCCTATCTTGAAAAACCAAAAAAAGAAGGTATTATAAAGAACCATTCAGGTTGTACAAGAACAGGCCATAGCAGCTGTTGGTCTTTCAAAAGCAGCAACAACCATACTTTTAAAATGGTTGACAGACAAGACTGTATGGATTGTCCAATGGTCTTTAACAACAGAGAAACTACAGGTTCTAGAACAGGTGGTGGTAGAGGAGCAACCAGATGCTCAGTATAAGGAAGAAACAACCAGCCCTTAAAGTTCTCCTGTATTTGTTGTTGAAAAATAAATCAACAACAAATATGAAAATTCCATTTCATGGAAAATGAAGAATGATAACAGATCTAAGAGCTGTTAATAAGGTGATTCAGCCAATGAGCTCTCTACAGTGTGTAATTCCTTTGCCTCCTCTATTGCCTAAAGAGTGGCCTCTTATAGTTATTGATTTAAAAAAGTGTTTCTTCAAAAAAAAAAAACCTCTCCTGAGTAAATTGGGAACATGCAGACCACAGAAAAGGGTGGGAGGAGAAGGGAGAGGAAAGGAAAGGAGGGAAGTGGGAAAAATACATAGCTCAATAAAAACAATTTAAAAAATAACAAAAAACAGGAAAAATTTTTCTTTACTCTACCTTTACAAAAAAAAGACAGACAAAAATTTGCCTTCGCAGTGTCTACTTATAACAATTCTCAGACTACTAGGAGATACCAATGGACCATCCTCCCACAGGGAATGCTCAATAGCTGCACCCTGTGCCAATACTTTTGTCAGCTGGCAGTTGCCCATTGAAAACCTGAGTACATGTCTGGGTGTGGTACACATATTTTAATTTACCAAATTCCATAAAGTGGAACACATCTATCTGCCAGATCTCATTCTTTTGAGTACCCTTTGGGTTACTCCCTGCAGGCAACAGTGCTTGGTTATAGAAAGAGCAAGTAGGACATCTCTTTATAATCTCCTTAGCTTGTTGCCATGTAATAGAAAACTTTTTCTTTAAACCTTTGCTAATGACATGATTTTTTTATGAAATTCTGAGGCCTGCAGCATGCTTCCAATCAATAATTGATCAATTTCTGCATTACCTTGTACTAGAGGACTGGACAGACCTGTATGGGATTGGATGTGTGTTATGTATATAGGACAAAACCTATTCCTGATTATGGCTTGCACCTGGATAAACAATGAAGCCAATTCTGTATCATCTGGTATAAATTCAGCAGTTTCAATATGCAAGACAACTCTTTTTGCATATTGTGAATCAGTAACTATATTGAAAGTTTCTTTAAAATCAGTTAGTACCATAAGAATAATGGATTTTGTTCCACCTAACTTAATTCTTCTCATTTGTAACCTGCCTTCCCTGATTTATTTGCATCAGTATAAAATGTATGGGCTCCAATTATGGTGCATCATGTACAATTCAGGGAAGAATCCACGAAGTTCACTTTATAAGGTTAAGTCTATCACTTTTTGGATAATTGCTATTAATTCCCTCCCCCCAAAAATAGCATAAGCCCTTTGCCATGGTTCATTGTCTTCCCACAACTTTTTTTATTTCATCATCAGTAAAAGGCACTATAATTTCTGCTGGGTCTACAGGTATATTTACCTATATTTACGAAGTCTCAATTTACCTTTTATAATTAATTTGGAGACCTTTTCCACATAAGTTTTTAATATTTTACTTGGTTTATGTGGTAAAAAGATCCATTCTAAGATAATATAGTCCCTCTGCATTAAAATTCCTGTAGGAGAAATTCTGGAAGGCAATATGACTAGAATACAGTTAAGGTTTGGAATCACCCTATCCACATGTGCCTCCTAGAATTTCTCTTCAACAATCATCAAATTCCTTTTCTGCTCTAGCTGTAAATTATCTGGAACTATTTAAGTCCTTATCACCATCTAAAGTTTTATTCAGATGAACTATTAGGTCAGGTGTTGTGCCAAAAGCTGGTCATAGACTGGAGATGTCTCCTAATAATTTTTGAAAGACATTAAGAGTCAGCAACCAGTCTCTCCTAATTTGTGCCTTTTGTGTTCTATTTTTCTGCAAACTTATTCTGTAACCTAGGTAATTAACAGAATCTCTTCTTTGAAACTTTTCAGGAGCAATTTAGGCAAAACTTTCTTTACTTCTTCAAACGTCCTTTCTAAAGTACCTGTTTTTGAACCAGATAACAAAATGTCATCCATGTAATGGTAGATTATAGACTTAGGAAATTACTTACATATTATTTCCAATGACTGACTTACAAAGTATTGGCACAGGGTGAGGCTATTGAGCATTCCCTATGGGAGGACAGTCCATTGATATCTCCTGGTAGGCTAAGAATTATTATAAGTAGGCGCTGGGAAGGCAAATTTTTCTTTATCCTTTTCTTGTAAAGGTACAGTGAAGAAACAATCCTTTAAATCAATAACTATGAGAGGCCATCCCTTTGGTAACAGAGAAGGAAGAGGAATTCCAGATTGTAGAGGGCCCATAGATTGAATAACCTTATTGATAGCTCTAAGATCTGTCACCATTCCCCATTTTCCAGATTTCTTTTTAACAACAAATACAGGAGAATTTCAAGGGTTGATAGATTCTTCAATATGTTGAACATCTAGTTGCTCTTGTACCAGCTGTTCTAAAACCTACAGCTTTTCTTCAGCTAGAGGCCACTGTTTAACCCATTTTGTTTTCTCAGTTAATCATTTTAAAGGCAGGGCCATTAGTACCTCTGAAGGTTTATCAATTGCTTTGTATTCTTATAGAGCCTGAATAGCTGGTGACTGTCATCTATAATATCGTCTAATATTTTCCCCAGAAAAATAAGTTTTAGGGGCTGCTGGAATATTAATCTGGGTATTCCATTGCTGCAATAGGTCACGACCCCACAAATTCATTGCAATATTAGCTACATATGGCTTCAGTCTTCCTTTCTGTCCTTCTGGCCCTAGGCATTCAACCCATCTCATGCTTTGTTTTACCTGAGATAGGATTCCAATTCCTAGAAACTGAACATCTACCTCTTGAAAAGGCAAATTCAGACGCCAAGATTCTGGAGTAATGATACTTACATCTGCACCCATGTCTAGTAAGCCTTCAATGAAAATGCCATTTATACACACAATTACCTTTGGTCTTTTATCATTTATAGAAGTCTGCCAGAATATATGTTTCCTGCATCCTACTGAAGTTTTTGATTCATCCTCTACATTTATTCCATTATTTAGATCAATATTTTTTTTTTACAGTAAGCATTGGATTTTTAAATTTTCCTGGTGAGACATGTTCTCCACAGTAACTGGGAATGACTGGACCACGTTTGTCATAGAGGACTGCAAGATTCCCCCTCCCCAGCATTTCCCAATGGTATTGGGTTGCCTTGTCTATCTTTCATTGGCCTACATTCATTGGTCCAATGTTGGTCTTTGCCACGCCTCCTACGTATACCTGAGGGCTGAATCCTCCTATTCCTGCCATTCCCAAAGGAGACATTATTTCTAGGAATCCCTTGTCTACAATCCCTCCTCAGATGTCCCATTCTACCACAATTAAAACATTTGGTATTTTGATGTCTTCTCTTACCATTGGAAATTGCTTCTCCTTTTTTTTTTTCCTAATGGAGCTAATAGGAAATTGCTTCTCCTACACAAGTTTCAGTACCATAGTCAAGTGTCTCGACATTCATTGTATGCAAGACCCATTCATCCATTGGTGCTGATCTGATCTTTAAAGCCCAAAGGATCCTTTTGCATTATATGTTAGCATTCTCATAAGCTAAGGTTCAATTATTATATGTCTAGCTTCTGGGTCAGTAACCCTTATTTATACAGCCCTAGTTAGTCTTTGTAAAAAGTCACTAAAAGGTTCTCTCAGACCCTGTTAACCCTAAGATATTATTTGAACTGTCTTTCCTAGTTCCTGAATCCTGTCCAAAGTCTTTAAAGCTGCTGTGCTAAATAGCAACAAGGTGTGGTCATCATAAAGAGCTTGATCCTGAGGATCAGAGTAAAGTCCCTCACCTAGAATTTGAACTAGGGAAATCTCAAGTCCTTTTGCCTTTTCCTGCTGATCTAAATATTTAGCTTCTTCTTTAAAATAGCACCTCCAGAGCAACTGTGATCCACTTTCTAGGACTGCTGAGATTAACTGAGTCCAGTCTTGTGGTGTTGCTTTGTTACTGGAAGCCCACATTTTGAC
The DNA here is from genome assembly GCA_004026605.1 of Ondatra zibethicus. Taxonomy (NCBI): domain Eukaryota; kingdom Metazoa; phylum Chordata; class Mammalia; order Rodentia; family Cricetidae; genus Ondatra; species Ondatra zibethicus. The sequence continues at coordinate 13,310 of PVIU01022519.1, forward strand.
CATTTCTGTATCAAAGGACGAATGTAGTCCATAAGTTACAATTGCTTGTTTAATTTCCTTTAGATCAGTCATATGTATGGGCTCCCATGAATATTCTTTGACAACCTTAGGGCACTTGGGGCCAGACTCGCTTTCTGATATTATTACTGGAAAGGCAGACAGAACTCTGAGGAAGCTATCTTGGATGTTTTTACAAACTGATGAGGCTAAATTTTGTCATTGTACCTTTTGTTCCTGATCATAAAATTCGATAAGTTCCTCAATATTTTCAAATCTATTACCAGTGCCTTTTGTAGAGTCTGGATCTCCAGTCCAGTGTTCTGTTCTAATGCTCTCATTGAGGATTCTAAGGTATGAAGTCTGTCCAGTAGAGATACTGTCTCATCCTTGGGCATAATCTTCATAGCATGCATATTACCTTCCTGGAGAGACATTCTATCAGTCAATCTATCATACCCCTTCGATAGAGTCTGATTAATACATTCAACAGTATGAATTCTCTCAAATAATGTTTCAGCACCCACTGTCATTGACTGGGTTTTATGTGCCTAATTGGCTGTATCCTTCTCTAAAGAGCTGAATCTTCCTTTTAATAAATCACTATCAGTCTGTACCATTTCTAAAAGTACCTCTGTTGACTGAGTTTTGTTTGTTAAATTGTTTGTATCCTTCTTCAGAGTTCTGACCTCTTTTTTGAGAAGCTTGGTATTACTCTGTAAGACTGTACCATTTCTAAAAGTGCCTCATTCTTAGCCCTATTATCAAATCATGTTTTTAAGAAAAAAATATTGAGGACAAGACTAATCCCCAGAATCAAAAATAGTGATGTAGGAGGGAAATTATATAAGTCTTGTAAAACCTCATACATGGTGTAAGTAAAGATGCTATAGAAACCTTGGACTGTTAGGTTGTCTGACATATTGCCCTCTTAAATTATAAATTTATAATTTATATATCAAGTTATAAATCTTACCTATGATTGATTTTGAGCTGGAGTAGGTGCAATAACCAGTACTTACCAGTAGGTGCCGTGGCACACCTACAAAACAAACCAAGTAGGGCCTAGTGGCCCACCTGTAGTCATGTGGGTTTAGAGTGAAATCCTGAAAGGAATGCTCAGATTAAAACCAGTTATTTAATAGAAATCACAGACTGTGTGCACCATGGTGGGCCCTGATTGGTCAGCAGCCTCAGAAGAACAGGAATAACAAAATAACAGAAGGCACCTGGGAAACCCTGTCTGAGTTTCTGCGGTGTGCAGCGGCAGGGAACAGCACTGAGGAGAACACATGGAAACTTGAAGCTGCTCCAAGGCATGCAATGAGAAAATATAAAGAACCATGGCTGATCCATTGCAAGAAAAGCCACTGTGTAAGAATTCTATATCCAAATAAACTGCTGGCTCTGTACACTGGCCGTGGCTGAGGTGGGCTGAGGGAGGACTCTCATTGAGCAAGGTGTACTCCGAGTCCAGCAGAGGATGCGTGTGCAGTCAGAGCTGGGGGTTCTAAAACCAAATGGTTGGGTGCCAGATGAAGCAGGATGTTTAAAAGAAATCCCACACTAGCTCAGAATTGAGAATAATAGAGGGTTATTTATTTAGTGGTAGACTCACAGATCACAATCCTCTGCTGGAACAGGGAATAGCAACTGAATCTTGCAGCCAGAAAAGAGACAAGACGCATGCTTTACATCAGTATAAATAGTATAAGAGACCATACCCAAGTGGCTGAAGGAGCGGAATGTGCTCCCACAGCAGATCTCCCCATGCCTAGTCACACCATGTCAGATACCAGAGAAAAAATGGCAGTGGTAAACATTCTAACACACAGCAGTAGCTGTTGTAAGTCACCCATTTGGGGATGACTTCTGCCAGGCTCCGAGCTGTGGCAAGTTCATTCGTTTCAGCATACGATCATGAGGATCATAATTATTAGGCAAAAAGAACATATAGGTATAGCAGAAATAAAAGACAGAAATATTGAATAGTATTGGGAGAGACATCCAGTGAATACTGAACTCACCTGTATTTAATTTTCATTTGCTAAATACCCTGACCCCAAATAGTAGGAGTAAGATTAAAAATAAACTGCATTCACATGATATGTGGAATGAACAGACCAGTTGAAGGATTATGGGCTACATTCTTAGTTAAATATTCTGTTGCCAGAACAAGACAAGTAATGTTCACACCCTAGACCAAAATATTCTGCAGGTATACCACTCCCTGGGTGGACTCAACAGTTGTCTCCCTAAGGAAGTAGGAACTTAATTGGATCTGTCAACTTTTGCTCATGGTAGAAACATATCTACTTTCTAATACCTGAAATACAAGGTCTGGATACTAGCCACACCTGTTGACAATCACCTTGAAAAAACAGAAGGACTCTCTGACCTTTAGTCAAGATAGAATGAACCCATACCTATGGGCCATATCTTGTAGCAAGAGCCATTTTGGGGCCAAGGCTCTTAGGACCTTGGCTATCTGAGAGTCACACATCAGAGTTCTGCTTCCTGGTGGGCTGATCTTCTGAAGTCAATTGCCACATGGTGGTCTTCTGACATGGCCACTGACATCAGAATACAAGAGAAGGCTTGGAAGAAAAAAGGGAAATGGGGTAAATGATGAAGTTATGTTTTATTCTCAAAAATTGAAAGTATTCACACATATAAATTTATATATTAGCCACATTCAAATATGTGTACTAACCATATTTTTAATTTAATTGATGTTCAACTAATGCTTTATACACATTAATTGTAATTACTTTACTTCAGTTGGATGCAGAAAACTCAGGTTCACTGTTTTTGTCATGTTTTACTATAGTGAACTTTGAATATTGGGAATAAGTGTACACACGTAGACTTTCAGGTTATGTAACTTAGGGGAAGATACTATCTAATTTATATAGATATTATAGAATTAAAAGAAAATCTTAGGAGCAAAGTTATTGACTATAAATTTGACTTATTAAGGAGTCCACAAATATGCAAAAACACTGGAACCAGGTGAAAAACTATTTATTCAGAATATATGATGTGGTACTTTTGCAGGTCCTTTTAAATATGAGAGTTAAGAAATCCTGCTTTAAAATAGTTTCTGATATTCACAAAGTTCTTCATGAGTATCAAATATTATTGTCCTGAAAACTCATTGAATATATAAATATTTGGTAATGTTTATATTCCAAGTATCATTTTATACAGACTTTCATAAAACTTGCTGACTTTGAGTACTTGTTACATCTGAATGATTTGATTCTCCTGTATATTTTCTTACCAAAACACTGTTGTAATTCAATAGCTTGTGTATGTTTTTAAACCAATCTTCCTATGTTGATCTTAATTTTTGTTTCTAGAAACATGTTTTGTAAGTTGACTAATGTGTGCCTAAAGCTTTTAAAGGATCATATGCTTAGGACCTATTGTCTGTGAAATGTTCTGGCTTTCATTGACCAGTGCATTTGTCTCTTAGTAAAACACAGTGAGGCTCGTACTGACCTTCAGCCAGCCAGTCCCAAGGCAATGGCGCCTTCCAGGAAGTACTTCGTTGGGGGTAACTGGAAGATGAATTGGAGGAAGAAGTGCCTGGGAGAGCTCATTTGCACCCTAAACGCGGCTAAGGTGCTGGCAGACACCGAGGTGGTTTGTGCGCCCCCCACCGCCTACATCGACTTCGCCAGGCAGAAGCTAGATCCCAAGATTGCCGTGGCTGCTCAGAACTGCTACAAAGTGACCAATGGGGCCTTCACTGGGGAGATCAGCCCTGGCATGATCAAAGACTTAGGAGCCGCATGGCTAGTGCTAGGGCACTAGGAGAGAAGGCACGTCTTCGGGGAGTCCGATGAGCTGATTGGGCAGAAAGTAGCCCATGCCCTAGCCGAGGGGCTCGGAGTGATCGCCTGCATGGGGGAGAAGTTAGATGAAAGGGAAGCTGGCATCACCGAGAAGGTTGTTTTCGAGCAAACCAAGGTCATCGCAGATAATGTGAAGGACTGGAGCAAAGTGGTCCTGGCCTATGAACCTGTGTGGGCCAGTGGTACTGGCAAGACTGCAACACCTCAACAGGCCCAGGAAGTGCATGAGAAGCTGCGGGGTTGGCTGAAATCCAATGTCTCTGATGCGGTGGCCCAGAGCACCCGAATCATTTATGGAGGTTCAGTGACTGGAGCAACCTGCAAAGAGCTGGCAAGCCAGCCTCATGTGGACGGCTTCCTCGTGGGTGGTGCTTCCCTCAAGCCTGAATTTGTGGACATCATCAATGCCAAACAATAAGCACCGTCCATGTCCCCTGCCCTCTGCTTGGCCAGGACTAGGTTGCCCAGAAGCTTAAGAACAGCTCCCACCAGTCACATGCTTCTGATGTCATCTGCCCCATCTTGTGTCCTAATCCACGCTGTACCTTCCTGAACCTTTTACACCTCCCTGTAATGGCTGGGACCAGGCCAATCCCTATACCACCTAATACAATGGTTAGAATGAAATACGTCACCTTTCTCACCAAGGTGACTTCCTGGCTGGGGGAGGAGGGCGGAATGAGTGGAACTGATTCTGTCCCTTCAGGCAAGGCAGGAAAGTGAAATCGCCTTTCCTTCCCTTCTCAGTGTACACTAAAGGCGAGACCCTCTCTCCCTAAGAGGCTGGGATGTTCCCCTCTCCCACAGTGCCGAAGCCCTAGTATCATGTTTGTGAACCATCTTACATGTAAGGGAAATAAACACCTGGCCCTAGAAAAAAAAAAAATAAAACACAGTGACTTCAAATGTTCAGTCTTGTGTGGAAGCAACTCCATGAGGAGTTGTTCAACATTTACTCTTCTGGCATTCTTTCCAAAATTATCATGTTTATGATATATCATGGATAGTAGATAGAATATAGATTCTAAACTTAGAGTATATATTTTCCATTTGGAAAACAAATAGACTGTTTCTAGAGTTGTGTGATCTTGATTGCTTCAAAGAAGTTAAAATGTGATTTATGTCATTAAAGTGAGTTTCTGATGTAGTGAAAGTGCTAAGTTTTTAAAAAATAGGTTTATCCAGGCCCAATGCCAACCCAGGGGCTTCTGCAGGAGGGAACCCAGCCTAGGACTTACAGTTACAGGTCAAAGCTAGTGATTGCCCAGAGGCAAGGAACTCCACCTTGGGCAACAAATCCCACAGGAGTAGAATTGAACAAGACTCCTAGGACAGAGAGAGCTGAGGAAACAAGCTCCACCTGGGGCAGAAGCCAGGAGCAAATCCAGCCCTGGGAGCCAACCCAGTCCTGGGACACTGATTGAGCCAACGACCCGACTCAGAGCCCGCAACCTCCACTGGAACCAGAGTGGGACTGAACCAGTTACCCAGGACAAGGAGAGAACGGGCTCCACCAGGAGCAGAAGATAGGAGTCAACCCGGTCCCAGGACTCGAGTGGATCAGGATTGACCCAGCGACCAGATCCAGAACCAGCGATCTCCACCAGAACAGGTCTAACTCCAAGCCAGGGATATCTACAAGAGGAGATCCAGACCAAGATTTACAGAAATAGATCAAAGCCAACAGCCTAGACCAAAGTAGGCTTGAGACAGCAAACTCCAAGAGAGCAGATCAAAATACGGGAACACTGAAGAATGTGGCATAAGAACAGACAGGAGGACCAATGGAACCGAATAGAAGACCTGGATATCAATCACACATCTTCGAACAAATGGTGCTGGCATAACTGGATATCAATATGTAGAAGGATGGAAATAGACCCATATCTATCACCATGTACAAAACTCAAATCCAAATGGATCAAAGACCTCAACATAAAGCCAGCCACACTGAACCTTATAGAAGAGAAAGTGGGAAGTACACTTCAATGCATTGGCACAGGGAACCACTTCCTAAATAGAACCCCAGCAGCACAGACACTGAGAGAAACAATTAATAAATAATGCGACCTCCTGAAACCGAAAAGCTTCTGTAAAGCAAAGGACACAGTCAACAAGACAAAACGACGGCCTACCGAATTGGAAAAGATCTTCACTAACCCCACATCGGACAGAGGGCTGATTTCCAAAATATACAAAGAACTCAAGAAATTGAACACCCAAAGGACACATAATCCAATAAAAAATGGAGTACAGATGTAAACAGAGAACTCTCAACAGAGGAATCTAAAATGGCTGAAAGACACTTAAGGAAATGTTCAACATCCTTAGTCATCAAAGAAATGAAAATCAAAACAACTCTGAGATTCCATCTATACCTGTAAGAATGGCCAAGATCAAAAACACTGATGACAACTTATGCTGGAGAGGTTGTGGGGAAAAGGGAACACTTTTGCATTGCTGGTGAGAATGCAAGCTGGTACAACCCCTATGGATGTCAGTGTGGCGATTTCTCAGAAAATTAGGAAACAACCTTCCTCAAGACCCAGTAATACCACTTTTGGGTATATATCCAAAGGATGCTCAATCATGTCACAAGGACATGTGCTCAACCATGTTCATAGCAGCTTTGTTTGTCATAGCCAGAAACTGGAAACAACCTAAATGCTCCTCGATTGAAGAATGGATTAAAAAAATGTGGTACATTTACACAATGGAGTACTACACAGCAGAAAAAAATAACGACACCTGAATTTTGCAGGAAAATGGATGGAACTAGAAAGCATTATTTTGAGTGAGGTAACCCAGACCCAGAAAGACAATTATCATATGTACTCACGCATAGATGGTTTTTAAACATAAGGCAAAGAAAACCCGCCTACAAACCACAATTCCAGAGAACTTAGACAATAATAGGGACACTAAGAGAGACTTACATAGATCTAATCTACATGGGAAGTAGAAAGTATAAAAAGACAAGATCTCCTGAGTAAACTGGGAGCATAGGGACCTTGGGGGATGGTTGAGGAGGGAGGGGAGTGGCAGGGTGGGGAGCAGAGAAAAATGTAGAGTTCAATAAATATCATGGAAAATAAAGGTAGAAGATAATACGGTAAATACTGGGTTTGGGAGATCTTGTACAATCTATGTCACAAGCCAATAATCATATAAAGAATAGTATCATGTATACTCATTCCATAGGGGAAATAGAAGGAAACGAGTAACTTCTATGAATACAGAAAATGTATCATAGAATGAGACAAATACAGAATTCTATGCAAACAATGCTCTGCAAGAGGAACAAACTCTTATCTCAAAAACATTACTAAGCCAACAGTGGTTTCTGATTAATAACAATAGCTCTATGTGGTAGAAGGAGTTGGATTCATAGGATCTAACAAAAGCCCTTCTCAAAGTCCTTGGCACCAGACCATTACTAGCTCTCCCAAGTGTATTCCTGGTTTTAGAGAAGGAGAAGTTTTGTTCCTAATTCTTCAAGCCCTTAGGGAAATATTCCAAGGCCTAGGCATTTATTTTACCATTACATTGGTGCCATGAGATTTGGGAGGCTCTCCCGCCCAGAGACCCTCTTCTGGGGTCAGGGTGGGGAACCAGGTATTTTTTCCACAACAACCACATGTTCCATATGCCTGAGTGCGATTTCTACAGTGTGATTTCTCTGCATAACACTGGCTTGAATTGGTGAGTTTCCCCCATTCTGGTCAGTTTAACCGTTTCTCTGAACCTGAGGAATCAACCAGTGAGGTCCTGGCAATCTTCTGGTGTTCCTTGAAACAGGGGGGACTGCCCCCAACCATGGTCTTCAAGGCTACAGTTGAGCCCTTCGCTGACATTCATCTTTGGATTGCTTCCCTTAGCTAAAATTGTGTTTGGAATGGCCTGGGGCTGGTCCACCATGACTGTAGACGTCCAGGGTCCCTCAGATTCTTCTTTCTCTTTTTTTTCCTTTTCTTATCTTTTCTTTTTTTCCCTCACCATGAAAGAATAGTAGGAGCAGCCTCTGGCCTCTCTGGCTTCCAAGTCACCTCAACCAGATCCAGTCAGGCTGTAACATCCCACCTGGGGGCGGAGGATGATCTCCCATGGGTCCTGCAATGTTCGCGCTGCTGATTCATACCCTGCCTATAGTGGAGAGACGTCTTCCTGTAGGCCTTGTGGTGTCACCGTTTTTGGTGGGTTTCCACAGTTACAGGTATGGGTAGCAAGCCATCCATGTACGTCCCCCCTGGGATGGATGCCTTTTAGAGGCCCTAAAACTCAGCCTTAATGCCTTACTTCTTTAGGTTGTGCCCTCATTCTGCTAGTGTTCTGCTGGCTCCACGTTTATGGGATCTTTCTAACTGCTTATGTCCATGAAGATACAAGAAGCTTACAGAACACAAATAGACTAGGCCAAAAAGTCCCCTCAGCACATAATATTTAATCCACTAAATATACAGAATAAAAAAATATTAAAAGCTGAAAATAAAAGAAGACAACTAACACATAAAGGCAGACCCATCATAATAATACCCAACTTCTCAGTGAAGACTCTGAAAACCAGAATGTCCTGGACAGATGTTATGCAGATACTATGAGACCAAGGATGCAAACCAAGAATACTATACCCAGCAAAACTTTCAACCAGTATGAACAGAGAAAATAAGATATTCCATTTGAAAACCAGATTTACACAAAAGTGATCCATAAATACAGCTTTAGAGAAAGTACTAGAAGGAAAACTCAAACCCAAGGAAGAAAGCAGCATTTTTGGAAACATAGGCAATAGACAACAACAAGCCGGGAAGTCCCGGAGAACAGAATGACACATGTAATATAACCACCAAAAAATAAAATAAAAATATCAGTAATTGGCAATCATTGGTCATTAATATCCCTTAATTTCAAAGGACTCAATTTGCTTATGAAAAGACAGAAGCTAGCAGAATGAATATGGAAAGAGTAGTCATCCTGCTGTTGTGCATAAGAAACAAACCTCAACTTCAAAGACAGACATTACCTCAAAGTGAAGGATTGGGAAAAGATTGCCCAATCAAATGTCCCTAAGAAAGAAGCTGGAGTAGGTATCCTAATAAATAGCTAACAAAATAAACTTCAAACTAAAATTAATCAAAAGAGATGGAGAAGGATGTTTCATATTCATCACAGGAAAACTCCATCAAGATGAAGTCTCAATTCTGAACATGTTTGCCCTGAATACAAGTGCACCCACATTTGTAAGAGAAACATTACTAAAGTTTAAATCACACAATGAACAGCACACAGCTCTCACCGATGGATATGCCTGCCAAACAAAAGTCTAAGAGCAAAACAAGGAAACTAAGAGATGTCATGACTAAATGAATTTAATAGACATCTATAGAATATTCCACCCAAACACAAAAGAGTATACCTTCTTCTTAACATCTTATGTAACCTTTTCTAAAACTGATCATAAAATCAGACACAATGCAAATATCAATAGACATAAAAAAAATAATAATCCCCTATATCTTATCAGACCTCTATGGCTTTAAATTATAATACATAAACAACAGAAATTACAGAAAGCCTACAAACCCATGGAAATTGAAAAGTTCTGAAATGAATCTCCACTGGGTCAAGGAAGATATAAAGACAAAATTAAAGATTTCCTAGAATTCAAAGAAAATGAATGCACAACATACCCAAGCCTAAGGGACACAGTGAAAACAGTGCTAAGAGGAAAGTTCAGATCACTAAGTCCCTACATAAAGAATTTGGAGAAATCTCACACTAGTGCCCTAACAGCACACTGGAAAGCTGTAGAACAAAATGAAGCAAACTCACCCAGGTGGAGTAGATGTCAGGATTGAGGACTTAAATCAATAAAATAGAAACAAAGAGAATACAAGAAACCAATAATATGAGGTGTTGGTTTTATGAGAAAATCAACAAGATAGACAAAAATCTTATTCAATCTTACGAGAAGGTAGAGAGAATATCAAAATTAACAAAGTCAGAAATGAAAAGGGGATATAACCAAAGACACTGAGGACATCCAAAGAATCCATAGATCATATTCTAAAAATGTGTATGCCACAAAATTGGAAAATCTAAAAGAAATGGACTATTATTTGGATAGGTATAACACACTGAAATTAAAACAACACCACATAAGCAATTTAAACACATTTATAACCCCTAAGGAAATTGAAACAGACATTAAAAGCCTGCCAACCAAAAAAATCCCAAGGCCAGGTGGTGTCAGCACAGAATTTTACCAGAATTTCAAAGAAGAACTAATACCAATACTCTCCAAATGGTTCTGCTTAATAGCAAAAACAAGGAACATTGCCAAACTCTTTTTATGTGGCTACAGTTACACTCATAACCAAACCACACAAAGATGTAAAAAAGAAATAATTACATACTAATATCCCTCATGATCATTGATGAAAAATACTCAGTCAAATACTGACAAAAAATCCACGAACACATGAACAATCTTCAACCATGAACAAGTAGGCTTCATCCCAGAGATGCTAGGATATTTCAACATACAGAAATCTGTCAATGCAATCCAATACATATACAAATTGAAAAGAAAAGCACTCATGACAACTTCATTAGATGCTGAAAAAGCATTTCACTAAATCCAACAAAATCCAACACCAATCACACAGACACTGAGAACAACAATCAACAAGTGGGACCTCCTGAATCTGAAAAACTTCTGTAAGGCAAAGGACATAGTAAATAAGATGAAATGGCAGTCCATATAGTTGGAAAATATCTTCACCAACCTCACATCTGCAAAGGGTTAATCTCCAAAATATATATAGAACTCAAGAAATAAGACAGGAGGGGTTGGGGAAACTGTGGTTAGTATTTAAAATGAAAAAAATAAATAAAAAGAAACCTAACAATCACAATAAAATATTTATAATTCTTCTTCTTCTTCTTCTTCTTCTTCTTCTTCTTCTTCTTCTTCTTCTTCTTCTTCTTCTTCTTCTTCTTCTTCTTCTTCTTCTTCTCCTCCTCCTCCTCCTCCTCCTCCTCCTCCTCCTCCTTCTTCTTCCTCAAATAAAGACAACCTTTAGGAAACTCACATGGACCAACAGAACCAAACTCTGGTTCTCATTCTACCCACCTCCCAGGTCATCTGACAGCTTAGCCAATCTTCTCCTTCACATAAGAAGGTAATGCCCTCCCTCTCACCATGGCATGGATTATGTTTTCCTTCATAGCTCCCTAGAGCTGCATTAGAGGAGCACCCTAGACCAAACCCACAATCTATCTCCCACTGGGATTCCTAAAAGTTAGGCATTCCCAGAGTTCTGCATTAACTAGGGCTACTCAATATGACCTCAGGAGAATAGCACTCAACTACTAGATGAGCAGAGATCAAATGACTCAGACAGCACAAACTTTCCCAGGTCTTTCCCTCCAGTCAATGTTAAGACAGGCATCTAGTCGGGGAACTTTATATTTTAGTAGAAACTCTTACATTCTGTTGCTTCTTCTAAGATACAGTGTCCCTTGTGGTTCCACGGTCACTGTCTGGAGCAACCAACCCTTTGATTAATAAATGCAAAGTCCTGAAACTAAACACAGTTCATATTCAAACAGTAACTGCTGTTAAAAATGAGATCAAGAATTAGAAAACAATGATGGGTCTATGGAAGAACTTGGATGCACAAAAGACATGGTAGGAATTATGAAATTATAATTCCAAAAATCATTTTAAAGTGTTGGAACAGGCTTTGTGGCCATGTTCTCCATAGACTAAGGATTTGTACTAGAGCAACCGAACTTTGCTTATGCCTTTTTCTCTCAGTCTGAACATCTTAAACCTGGAAAATAACAACTGTTAGGCAGGGCAACCCCATTTTCTCTTGCTCTTATATTTTGGTATAACTAGTGTAGCTAAAGTAACATGGTTTCATGATAAGTTCATTTCTTTATCCCAATTCCTGATTGCCTAGTCTATGGATGCAAGAAATGGCCAGCCAGAACATTTATTGAGCATCTAAAACTGATTACCTCACTACTTTTTTCTAATGTTAATTATGGTAAAAGTGGGAATGTTTTCATCTACCTTCTTCTCCCTCCCCTCCTGTGTTTTGACTACACTTCTTTAACATTGGTAAGTCAACTTAATTCAAGCACAGATCCTTCTTCATTTGTAAGTTGCCAATAAAAGACAAAAAATTGGAGGACACTCATCCACTTGGTTACTTTTTTCTTCTCAGAGATCAGCCAAGGCCCAATCTGAAAGGAGTTGCAAGGCTGTCTTCCTTTCACTGGGCAGCAGAGTCAGGATTAGATGTTCAATTACATCTTTCAATTACATAGCACAAGGCAAAGCCCAAGCTGCAGAAGACATTGTTCATAAGCCAAATAAATAATCAATCAGTAATACCTGGAAAAAAGCTAAAAGAAAGTATTAATGATTAGGAAACAATGGAGAATAAAACCAAATTAAGAGATTTGGAGCAGGAATGCTTTTAATTAAAATCAAACTAATAATTGACTTTTTAAAGAGATATATATGAGTAAAAATCACAATACTTCCTGACTTTGAAAAACAGCAAACTATTCCCTGGTAGAGAGAATGGCATCAACAAGATATTGATTCACCTCGCTCTTATATAAAATGTTAGATGCAGAGACCTGTAACTGAACACATAGTTACAGTCAATGAGCTATTTCTCAACCTCCTAGCTTACTTACTGTGTCAAGTAAGATTGAACATATCTGCATAGAAGAGTTCCCTACTTGGAAATTCAATATTTGCCAGGTGGTGGTGGCACACACCTTTAATCCCAGCATTTGGGAGGCAAAGGCAGGTAGATCTTTGTGAGTTTGAGGCCAACCTCGTCTATAAGAGCTAGTTCCAGCAGAGGCTTCAAAGCTACAGAGAAACCCTGCCTTGAAAACCAAAAAAAAACAAAAAAACAAAAAAAGAAGGAAAGAAATTCAATATTCTTTGGCTCAAGCTAACTTTATCAAATTATACGCCCACCAATCTGATCAATCTTCATCCACAAAACATAAAATAATATATGATGGGAAATTACACATTTCTGTCATGATCAGGTGCTTTTTTATAATGGGGACTCCTGCAGCTGATTTTATAGCCTCTTATTCCTTATGCTGTACACAGCAAAGTATTCCTTCTATTCTGATCTTAAAGTAGAAGCCATGCTCCAAACACAAATCTATTTTCTGTTACTGAAATTAACAGTTGGTTAAATGACTCACATGAATTATGGTAAGGCTCAGTAGTGGTAAAGTTCTTTAAGAATTTAGTTGCTTTAACCACAAGGACAACAGATTCATTGTGCTCATGATCAGCAGATTGGGAACAAGACATTCTTGTGAAAATGGGAAGGATTGTCTAATATATTTTTTTCCTAAAAAACTGATGGTACTGCTGTTCTTCAATTAATATGCCTTCCCAGGGAGAAATCATTACGCATACTTAAAAGTTTAAAAACAAAAATATGATTAATAACAGCATGCATCAAACTGTGGATAAGCTACGGGAGAAGCAGCTTAGATGACACTTTCCATTCCACACATGCTGACATTCCTAATTTTCTTTTAGGATCAAGCCGCAGGTGATACTTCCAACAATTTAAACAGGGTAAGTATACTGCAAGTCTTGCCACTTATGCAGATGGAGATTAGTACACCAAATCTTTTAGATCATATATTATGATTTAAAAGCTTGACTTAAAATACGTATCAAAGTCACAATTTTCACACTTACATGGGAAAGACAATACAGATATAAAAAAATGAAAAATCAAGAAAAAGTTATCCATCTCTGACAGCTTTTCTTAAATGAACAGCTCTTCTGCACTATTCTAATCTCAGAATAAGAATTTTTTTGCTTCAGTAAAGGATGGCTTAGAGGAAGACCACAACTGCTTCCATGCAGGATTAAAAGTTCATTTCAACCACCCTTGACGGTGTCAGGACTGTGACACCACTGAAGAGAATTCCATCTTTTAAATTTTATATATATTAAAAAATGGAGATATATATATATATGGGTGTTTGCATACTTGCAGTACTTGCAGAGGCTGGAAGGAGGCATCAGTTTCCTTGGGACTAGTATTCCAGGAGACAAGCATCTAACAGGTTCTTTCTGGGAATGCAATTTCTTTTTCTCTGTAACAATACCCAGTGCTATTAGCTGCTAAACTTTCTCATTAACTACCTTTTATTTGAAATTTATTTTCAAACATTTTAATTAAAATACATTACATCACTTCCTCCCTTCCTTGTCTTCACTCCATCTCTTACTAAATTCTTCCCTTCCAATGTTCTCATCATTTGATATGTGTGAATAAATATTTTTGAATATGTGCATAAGTCCTGCTGCATCGATTTCTTTTGGTTGAGTGTTTATGTTTTTACTTCTGAATACATAGCATTGGATAAGCAGTTAGGAAGCTCATTTCTGCCTGAGGTTAGCTCTCCCACTTGCAGAATTCCAGTGCTTAATGAGCATCAGAAGTCTGACCCTGAAATGACCTATGCTGTCTGGACAGGAAGAATAACCAAAATTAGAAAACTCAGGGTGTAAATACCTCAGCTAATATTTGTTGATGCTGTGGCCTGGAAGCTCTGGAGTTGCAGGGAAGAACGTGCACACCAGTGTGAGCCACTCTCACCCTCCCTTGGCTCCCTGGACCTCCCACCATAATCAATTGACAAATGTCGTGTTGGATGACTTTGAAATCCTGACATTTTTGCCTTTACTTTCTATGCACCACGTTCACAGGCCTGTGCTACCATGCTCTGCTTAGGTAGCTTCAGTCTCATTCAGTGAGTCATTAGAATGACAAGATAAGAAAGATGAGTAAAGTATATTTTAAAAAAATTACTCTTTGTGAGACAGGGTTTCACCACCTGCAGAATACGGACAGAATTCTGCCCTGGTTGATGATGTATTACAACAGACTCAGTGAGAAAGAAGAACAATATTGCCTATAGTTGGAAGACAGTGGACTATAAGTAAAGAGGGCTATATTTGGTGGGGCATTTCTGTTACAGGAGTTCGGACCAGAACCTGTGTTCTAACTCCCCTAACTAGCCAGGCTCAGTCACTCATCCTTACCAAGCAAATTAAAATGACCAAGTTATGCTCGGTGTTAGTGGCATATGACTTTAATCCCAGAAATTGGGAGGCAAAGGCTAGTGAATTGAGTTCATCAGCCTTGTCTACAGAGCTATCCATGACTGTACAAAGAAACTTAGCCTTGAAATAAAAAAAGAAAAGAAAAAGAAAAACACTGTTGGTTTTTGCAATGAGCCCACCTATAATTCAGGTACTCTAGAGACAGGCAGGAAAGTCTCTCCAATGTTCTTGAATTGCCTAGCCTCTAGATTTATTTCTAGGCCAGCTACTTATTCATAGTGAGAATATTCTATAAAATAAAAAGAAAATCATATAAAATGGAAGAAAATCAAATTAATATTTGGAAAAGATATTTTTCAGTGTGACAAATTGGAACAGTGATGAAGAATCTTGGTTTGCAAACAGGTTTAGACAGAAGGGAAAAAGTATAGAAAACTATGTAATCTAACTAAGCCACAAAATGAAAAATTCCAACTTCAGGATCATCAAGCAAAAGTTGGAAGCCAGGGGCGGGGATAGAGGTGGGAGAAATTTCATCTGATGGATGGAGAGAGAGACAGAGACCCACGTTCACATCAGAGCAATGGATTGAGCCCCCAAGGTGCAGGTGAAGAGCAGAAGGTGGGAGAAGATGAGTTAGGAAGTTAGGACCGTGAAGGGCTGGCCCACCTACTGAGACAGTGTGCCTGAACTAATGGGAGCGCACCAATCCACCTGGACTGGGACTGAATGAGCATATGATCAAACCAGACTCTCTGAATGTGGCGGCGAAAGTTGGCAGATGGAGAACCCATCAACAATGACACCAGGACCTATCTCTTCTGCATGTATTATCTTTTTGAGAACCGAGTCTTTT
>PVIU01022520.1:0-29195 GCA_004026605.1 Ondatra zibethicus
CTAGTGGGAGCTCACCAAGGCCAGCTGGACTGGGACTGAACGAGCATGTGATCGAAACAGACTCTCTGAATATGGCTGACAATGGGGACTGACTGAGAAGCCAATGATAATGGCACTGGGATTTGATTCTACTGCATGTACTGGCTTTTTGGGATCCTAGTCAGTTTGGATTCACACCTTCCTAGGCCTGGATGGAGGCAAGAGGGCCTTGGGCTTCCCACAGTGCAGGGTAACCTGCCCTCTCTTAGGACTGGAGGGGAAAAGGAGAGGGGGAATGGGGAAGCGGGAGGGAAATGGGAGGAGCGGAGGAGGTGGAAATTTTGAATGGTATTATTTATAACGCAATGATAAAAAAATTAAATGTGAAAAAAACAAAGAGTGAGAACACTAACATATCTAAAACTTTAATCTCTATTGATAAACTCAAAAAATTCTCCTAAGCCTCAGCTAATCTACTTGAATCTGCTTCCTACATGTCAAATGAGCTCCAAATAATTATTTTGAAGTTTCTCTACCTGCCTATTTCTGAGGGTGGCTCCCCAGTCTTGGGACTCAACTCCCCCAACCACCAGGACTGTGGGCCTGGAAGTTTTCAAATATGTACTGTTTGGGTGAAAGCTCCATCCAAATACACTTCTCCCATCTCTCTCCAAACCCTGCTGCATCTCAGAAAACCCCCCAAATGATGACTCTTCCCCCATAGGTACTCAAGACCACTCCCACAGGTTATTAAACTGTCCCCAGGAAAAAGACATGTGGTTTTCCAGTCTTCCTTTCCCGTCTCCTCTCTGAGGACTTTAAAAATATCTAGGAGCGTTTTTACCCATTAAATCTGGGCTTTTCTAATTCATTTTGATTTGGTCTGATTTGGATTATTGCATTGGCAGAGAGGCTTGACAGGACACAGAAACTTCTCATCTGGAGGTTCCACTGAGGGCCTGACTTCCTCCCAGAGGTCCAGGGCCATGTGCTGGGAAAATACCCTTCTCCCCTGCACCTGCTTTCTGCCGGACTAAGATCAGCTTTCAACTGGTTATATTTTCCTTTCCAAGTCATTGCCTTAGAGGCCCAAGGACTCCTATGATTTTGGGGGTGTCCTGCCAAAGTCATGATCGTGCCAGGCCTCTGACCTGTTACTGGGAAAGGGACCTGCCTTGTCCCTTTGAAACCCTTTTTTCAGAAGACATTCTGTTCAAAGGAATATCCCACATCCCTTGTTGTTTTTTTGATCCAAAGCCTATCACAGTGGACACATTGTCCTAGGCTCCAGATCGCAGCATAGTCTTGTGAAATGGGCACCTGCAATTAGAAGCCACATCCTCAAGCACCCTTGGGCTGCCTTTTACAAAATCTTTTTAAACTGTGTCCTAAACATGCTTTTTAAACATAGCATGTGTCCTAAATGCCTAAGCATCTTTGCCGGCATGTGGGCAAGTGGACAGGACTCCCATAGGCCCATGGTATCTGGGTACTGGGCTCTCACCCTTCCATCATTAGTCAGCATCTCACAGCACTGATCTTTTTCGCTAGGGTAATGGCACCTCCATACTCCTGTCTATCTGGGATTTAGGACCCTAGAAATTCTGCCCTGACCACACTGCCAGAGTCATTGGCTCCTCCCGCAATGACCCCAGAACTCTGCCTACCCAACCCCTTCTACGTGTTCCATTCAGTGGTCAACATTCCTCTCATTTCTTCCATTATCGACCCCCACCCCCAAGACACAGGTCAAAGGTTAAGGGCCAACTTCCTGTTCCTTACCCACCTTTCATTCATCTCCTTCCTCCCACCCCTCCCTACCCTTCCATGATGCAACCCACCTCCTGGTCACCCTCTACGCTTGGCACTGCTGCCCTCCCTCTCCCTTCTCTCACTGCTGTTTGTTGGCATCTCTGCCTTTCTGTCTCTCTCATTCCTGGCATGTGATCTGGTCACACTGGGATTCTTCCTGCAATGGATCCGCTCCCCTGCCCTCCCACTCTGAGCTGCATAGGTGTTCTATTCTCCTTTACAGCGTCTGCTGACTTGACCCTCAATTGGACACCCGTGTGCCCTCCTGGCTCCTGCAGCCTACTCCAGGATTTTTAAGTTGGTCAGCTGACACAGTTTCCTGGGAAGAGCTTTGCTCTTCTGTCTGTTAAAATATATACAGGAATAATGTGGCCACAGTGTCCTTGTTTATGCCTGGCTTTGTGTGTGTGCTTTTTTTTAAATTTGTAAAACTTGTGATTAAAATGCTCTGAAAATCATCACGGAATCTGCACATACCTTAGAACACGTGAGCAGGCACCCTTTTGGCTAAGGTCAGAGACAGAGGCCATATAATTCCAGCCCTGTCCTAAAAACAAGGTTTATAAAGGATAAGGTTTAAAACAAGGCTAACTTACAGAGATGCTACTGCTGTGCCTCTCCGTTCATGTACAGAGAAGAATCTTGTTGGTAGCCAGATTTTGTAATCTGAGAGTAAACCCCTTACTATTATTGATTTAAAACTCTAAATTGTTTACAATGTTAGAACTTGGTTCTGCCCTCTACAGATTAGGATTATTCTCTAGGTCTCAGGACCACAGCTAAAAACCAGAGACTACAATACTCCCTCTAATATTCTTACCTTTGCTAACAAAGGTAACCTGTAACTGATTGGGTAAACGCTATGTCCAAATTTAACTTACCTGTCTAATTTAGATACACCTGACAGGTAATGATACCCTGATCCTCAAGCGCCTTTACAGATCTGAGAGTACGGCATTTAACAATAAAGCTTGTGATAGAGAGATGCCAGCTCCTGCAGCATCCTGTAGCTCCTCTACGAAGATGCATTGGCCGCAGAAGAACTTCCACCTGGAGGCTTTCTTTAATGTGACACTCAGCCACACAGCAAAAAAACTGGCTTTCACTTCGTCAACTGCCTGGACCCTGCTTGGACTGGACGACAGGACACTGGGGGAGTCGACTGTCCCATCATGCCAAGACACGTAGATAGATCCCTCCCCCAGCAAGAAAATCTGTAAGGTCTCCTGGACTTAGCAGCGAAAGGCAAGTACTGCTTTTGAGACTTGTGTTCGCCAAACACCATGGAGAAACTTGGGATTGCTAGGGTAGCTGGAAAAACTGTCTCGCTTCTGTTCACGTACTGATCCCTCTCAGATCTGTCTGCTGGTGATTGATGACTAGGGTGCCGGTAGTTCATTAGTTTATTAGTTAAGTTTTCTGATAAAAATACAGACAGGTGTTCCTCTTTCACAGGCTTCATAGTCCAGGATTAACAGGTTTCAGACATAACTTCAGAGGCTCAAAATTTTAAATTTTCCTATTATTGTCTTCTAAAATGTTCATGCCTTTGAACCTAAAACCATAAGCTTTTGCTATGATACCAAGATAAAAATCTATTCCAGTTGTTTTGCAGACACCTGAAGGTACCTGCACAGGTTCATCCCTATTGCCAGGCTCGTGCCAAGGCCAACCTGCAGTGGGTTCTCCAAATAACACCAGCACATACACCAGCTCCTGGGATTTCACCCTTGATGCCACATTTCTAAGCTCAAGTGAACACCTATTCAGGATACTTGATCTGTTCAGTAGCGAGGACCCTCCACCCTGTGTTTTTCCAAGATGTTGCCATGAAGGGCCTATCTTCTCTTCTTCCTGGAACATTCATCTTTGTCACTACAAATAAGACAGGTGTTAAAATTGTAATTTTTCTCCTAGCAACCTGTCTTTTCAGCTCTCTCAAGGACCAGATGCCTGAGTTCTCCAGGATGGCAGTTAACTGGATGCCTCTCCACCCACACTTCCTGCTGTGCACAAGCCCACCAACTCCCAACTCCCTCCTCCCCCATGTTGCCCCATACCCTCAGGAAGCAGTCAGAAATGAACCAACATCCATACACCCAAAGAATAGGGGATGTTCTGCTGGAAGCTTCACTCCAGCCCCTGGCATCCATCTACCCAAAGAGTCTAGAATGTTTGAGTAGAAGTTTCATCACAAGTTCCCTCCCTCATGCCTTTCCAAACCCTGCTGCATCTCAGAAAGTCCACCAAATGATGATTTCTACCCCAGAGATGTTCAAGACCACTCGCATGGGGTATTTAAACTGTCCATCCCCCAGAAAACAGACATGTGGATTCCTGCTCTTTCTTTTCTGTCTCCTGTCTGGGGTACTGGAAAATCATCTGGGAGCATAATATCCATTAAACCCTGGCCGTCTCCAATTCTTTTTGATTTGGTATGATTTGGACTGTTGCATAGGCAGAGAGGTTTCTTGTGGTCCAGAAACATTTCATGTACCTTAAATGAAAAATTTCCCCTAAACTCCAAAATTTTACCTTCTCTAAAATATATACATATTTCCAGCAGATTTCCAATCAAAGACTAAAAACTGCTCTAAATTAGCCAGCCCCAGGTGTTTCCAACCAGCCTGAGTAGAGACTCCATCCTAGATTACTCCATAGCTACTACCCCTGGTGGCCAAGTCTCACAAAATACTCCAAAGTGCCCTGCACTCCCTTAGCCCCAGATGGTCCCACAGAGCCCACAACTAGTGAAACATCCTGCTCTTCCTGACATTGGCCAGCAGTCCAGCTTTTTTGTGTCTCCAATACCAATGTCAACAGAAATTGGTCTTAGAAAAGACTACATCACCCTTCATTATTTACGTATTATCATAAAAAGGAGAGATGTTAGGTCTCAAACCCAGGATAAATAGCTAGTTGAGGTGCCCATTAACATATCAAAACAGTCTCTGATCACCATGTTCTTCCAACATCTACCTGTTTCAGGGCCCTCCTGTCTGGCATACTTTGTTCCCTACCCTGAATTCTCCAGCCTGAGTATTGGGCTGGACTTTCCTAACCCTAACTTCTCTAGCCCTTATAGAATTCAATCATTTTGGATATGCCAGTCTCTTGGCCCAGGCCATACCTCTTAGTTGGCAGCTCCGCTCTTTTCTCTACTACCCCGACACCTCACATGACCTAGCTCAGAGACATGTTCACTCTGGACTCTCCCAGATGTCTCTGCCTCTGGCTATGCTCTCCCTTTTACCTATAATAAACCTTGTCCTTCACAATACCTAGAAGCAATCATGTCCTTCCTTATTTCTCTTTTTTGCCCACTCATCGTTGTGGTTGTATTGTGGCTATAGCTTGTAGAATAAAGTGTCCCTGATCTGGGCTTATCAGACTCAATCATCATCTTCCAGTGGTGGTCGCAGGGGCTTCAGCAAGCTGCACTGAGCCAAACTGGAACCCTGAGAAATGTGGCCCACTCACTGCCTGAGGGTAACTTTTCACAGAGAAATTAAACTTCACCATTCAAATCTCTCTTCTGTAGAAATCTGTCTTGCTATCACATGTTTTGATGTAAAATTTTTTCCTTAATGTCTGAATCATATTACATTAAACCACATTGAAAATGTAACTACTTTGGAGAATATGCATTAGGATCTAATGCATTCTAGCAGTTCCCCCAAATCAATCAAAGTTCTGTGTCACAAGCTTCCTGTTGCAAAAACACATCAAACCTGAACTGACCTGGAGAAGCAGGTCATTTTTCAGTGGCAGGATCCTAAGGGAAAGTATCAGGGTATCAGAAATAAAGAAGATAGGGAAGCTGGTCTCAGGAGGTTTTTCACAAGCTCTCTCTTATTATGCCAAGCAAGCTTATTAAGAATCACAGCATCTTGTATAAAGTTTTCAGGGAGGAAATGGAACAACCGCAACAGAAAACTATCATACAATGAGACAAAATGAAGCCCAACACTAGGCTCAGAAAATCACCTTTACTATTTGTGCCCTATTGGAGCTTAGTTTTGCCCACTAAATTTTCTGCCCCATTCATAGAACTGTTGTCAAGCTGAAATGAAGAAGCCATTAGAAAGACTTTATGTGCTACTGTAGTACAGGCATGTCATTGTTTTATCCGCCCCCCCAAAATAGTAACTGCTACTGTTTTCGAATGTTCATCCATACTTCCTACCCAAATATCTGATTAATCAAGGCCTAAAGAAGGTCTCATCTTCATGCCAGACAATTTCATAAATGCTGGGGCCATAAGAGTAGCAAAAATATGGAGTCTGACCTGGAGCTCCCAGTATCAGAGAAATATAAAAATAATGCGCATGACGAAATAGGGTAAATGTTTTAGAAAATACAACAGAAATATCTAGACTCCTTTTCTCCTTTCAGTAAAGAAAATAACCAACTATGAATGGCATGGATGAAAGGGCACAAAAAAGGGGGAAAAGAGCAAAAATATTTCAACCAAGAGGAAGCACTTAACTGAGGCTGAACAGAACAATATGCAAAAGAGGAACTTTTAAGTAGAAGAAAAATGAAAAGTATTTTAAGTTTTTTCCTCTGTCATGACAGAGCACCACTATGGTGTTGTTTTGTTTGTGCTTTAACAAATAAAGCTCTCCTGAAGATCAGAGTACAGAGCTAGTCACAGTAATTGATCATAGAGGCCAGACAGTGGTGGTATACATCTTTAATTTTAGCGTTTGGAAGATAAAGACAGACAGATCTCTGTGAGTTCATGCCCATCACCCCCCACACACACACCCTCCACAACATGAGATTGAATGAGTCTGAAAGAGAAACAGAGTCAAGCAATAGTGGCTCAGAATTTTAATCCCAGTAATAGGGAGGTGGAGATGGGAAGGGATTTGACTGGGTGGAGAGATGAATATAAGATGGGCGGAGACAGGAGCTCAGGATTCAATCTGGGGGTTGATGGAGACAGCATTGAGTCTGAGGACTTGTAGACACAGGATACCCCATTCTGTCTGAGGATTTCATAGAGGTAAGAACTAGTGGCTGGCTGCTCTGCTATTCTGATATTTCAGTTTTCACCACCTAATATCTAACTCTGGGTTTTTATTATTATAACCAATACATCTGGTGTTCACCTTTAGGACACAAATTAATGAAAAAGCCAATTGCCTGTGGTTTTGTAGTCACTGGCACAGTCTGGAAGGGCCAGATGGCGAGAGTCTGGACCCCACCAGCTAGATTTTCCATTCCTATTTTCTACAAGCCCTCTAAATTGATCTGAAATTTCTGTTACAGTCTCTCTGCAGCAAGCTCCACAGGCATTTGGGCTCCAAATGTCACAGGAGTTTGCCACTTTCACAAGTTTCCCCATGCAATTGTCTGGCTCTTTGGCTTCTTTTCTCCAGGTGGGTTGTGGGCTTTCCTTGGACCACCTTCTCAGGCTGCTGCCAAACTACCTAGCTGCCTTACAACTACCTAGCTGCCATAGTAGTCAGCCTCACATCTTAATTGCCATCATCAACAGATTTGGTGAGACAATTGCGAATTCTTAAAGGGAGGAGTTAGTTCAAAGAGAGTTTTTTCCCATGTTAAAAACTGGAAACACAATTCCTATGGAGAGAGTTAGGTCTGTGTATGATTACATGGTTAATGGTTTAAAATGGAAAAATTAAATGAAGGGGTAATCAGTTTAGCCAGGATTGACATAATATTAACTACCATATTGATAATCATTATTGTTGGTTTAATAATTCTTGGATTAGCTCTTAAAATGTTGTTTGATAAGAGTGCCAAGACACAGACCTTAGAAAAACTCATTAAAACAGATTATAAAAATATTTAGATCCAAACAGAGGAATTTAAAGGAGAACTAATTTTAGCATTGCATTATAAGGTCAAAGAGGAGCAGCCTAAGGTATTCAAACAACCAAGCTTATTATATGCAGTCACCTTACAGGAACTGCAAAGTGACAGACATCCCAAATGCTGGTTAAGCACTCACTGGAATCCTGTGGGAATATTAGATTTAAAGAGATTCAAGGAAGTAATAGTTTCATATGGCATGCATTCACCTATTGTGAAGCAAATGTTAAACTCATGATCAACATGTAATAGAATTATTCCTCAAGACTGGAGAAATTTGGTTACAGCAGTCTTGGAGCCTGGTACTCAATTACAGTGAAGTGCCTGGTGGAAAGATGAGGCTAAGACAATTGAACAAGTAAGTAGGACTAGAGGTATGGAAACCTACTGAGACAAATTTTTGGTAGAGTAAGATTATGTCAATGTAAATAGGCAATATCTATATGATGTCCACACCCTAGCTTTATATCATGCAGCAGCTTTGAATTCTTGGGACAGAATTGAAGATATAGGAAAGAAAACTGAGTCATTTACTAAAGTCAACTAGGGCCCAAATTTAGGGCCCATGGATTTCTTAAAAAGATTGACTTCAGCAGTAAATAGAATGATGCAAAATTCAGAATCTAGACCAATAATAATTTAATCTCTGGCTCTTAAAAATGCTAATTCTCAAGGAAAATGGATAATTAGGCTTTTAAAGGCTAGATCAGCACTCTTGGATGAATGAATCTCAGGTACAATCAATAATGATGATGCTTGGATAGAAGAGGTGATTTCCAAAGGTCTGAAGAAAAGTCAAAATGTCAAGTGATTCAATTGTGGTAAACAAGGTCCCCTAAATATAGATTGTAAACAAGGTATTCCTAGAACTAATGTTTTATTCTAAGCATAATCCAAATAGAATGACCCACTCTTCTGCAGTATTCAGAAGGTAGGGTAAGGGCAGTCATTGGATCAATGAATGTAGATCAACAAGGGTCAGTCAGGGTAACCTTTTGCCATTTGGAAATTTCTAATGGGGTCTCTTACAGGCCCCTATGCCAAATTCAGTTCAGTTATTTCCTGTCATCATGGAAAAACCAACTTCCTATAACAATTAAAGAACCTGATGCCTATTCTAAGAAACCACACTGCTCAGGATAATAGAACAGCTATAAAAAAGAAAACAAAAAATTCAGGAGAAACCATAAAGCAGATAATTTGACAAACTTTCATTAATGAATAAAAAACAAAATTAAAGGTATAAATAAATAATTTTGTCATTGAAGGTCTTATAGACACAGGTGAAAATATAATAATAATTGCACCAGAATCTTAGCATCCAAATTGGTCTCTTCAGGAGGTAAATGTTCAGGTTTTAGGGATTGGAATATTATTTCAGGTAAACCAGAGTGCAAATGGGTCAAATGTATACAGCCAGAAGGACAGAAAGGAAAATTAAAGACATATGTGGTTAGCAGAGTAACAAACTTATGAGGATGTGATTTGTTACAGAAATGAGTACTCAGATTAACACTCCTCCAATCTCAGAAACAAACTATAACTTAACTTTTGTTTCTGGGAAAAATATTAAAAGTTATTATAAAGAACAATCACCAACCATTTAGGGTATAAAAGAACAGGGCACAAAGCTGCTGATCTTTCAAAAGCACCAACAGCCCTACCTTTGAAATGGTTGATAGACAAACCTGGATGGGTTGAGAAATGGCCTTTAACAACAGAGAAACTACAGGCCTTAGAACATCTGGCACAGGAGCTACTAATGAAGTATTGAAGAATCAACCACCCCTTGGAATTCTCCTGCATTTGTTATTAGAAAGAACTCTGGAAAATGGAAAATTGTAACATATCTAAGAGTTGTTAATAAGGTGATTCAGTCAATGAGATCTCTACAGTCTGGAATTTCTTTGCCTTCGATATTACCTAAAGGATGGCCTATTATAATTATGGACTTAAAAGATTGTTACTTCTCTATACCTTTAAAAGAAAAAGAAAAATTTGCCTTGGCGGTTTATAATTATAATTCTCAGCTTCCTAAGAAATATCAATGGAAGGTTCTCCTACAGGGGATGTTAAATAATCACTATTTTGTAATGGCAATATTTGCATGGTAGCCATTAGAAATAATACATAAGCAATTTCTTCCATTTATAGTTTACCATTATATGGATGATATCTTACTAACTGATTCTAATATAGATACTTTAGAACGTTTGAAGAAGCCAAGAAAATTTTCCTTGATGGGGATTGCAAATTGCTCCTGAAAAAATACAAAAAGGAAATTCTATTAATTATTTATAATATAAAATAGGTCTACAAAAAATTAGACCCCAAAAGGTACAAATTAGAAGTGAGCCATTGCAGACTCTCAATGACTTTCAAAGATTGCTAGAAGACATTTTCTATCATGAGCCCACTATTGAGGTAGAAAATCATGAAGTGAGTAACTTACTCAAATCCAAGGACTTAAATAGTCCCAGAAAATTGTCAGCTGAACCTGAAAAAGAATTGGCTTTGGTGGAAAAGAAATTACAGGATGCACATGTGGATATTTGGATCCAAAGCTTGATTGCATTCTGCTTATTTTACCCTCTAATCATTCTCCTACAGAAATATTAATGCAGAGGAAAAATATTGTCTTAGAATGGATCTTATTACTACAAAAACAGAGTAAAAAATTAAAACTTTATGTGGAAAATTTTCCGAATTGATTATAAAAGGAAATTTGAAACTTCATCAGTTAGCAGAAATAGACCCAACAGAAATTGTAGTACATTTTACTAATGATGAAACTGACAAATTATGGCCAGAAAGTAAACCTTGGCAAAGAACTTGCAGTAATTTTTTGGGAGAGATTAAAAATTTATACCAGATGATACAGAATTTACTTTATTATTACAGGAAATAGTCAGGAATAGGAATCATCCTGTATATATAATACATATCTAATCCCATACAGTTCTGCCAGGCCCTCTACCACAAGGTAATAAAGAAACTGAACAACTAAATATTTCCAAAGCAAAAGAGTTCAATTTATAAGGAGAACTAACTGGTGTACACCAATATTTGGAAACCTACATTCTATACTAATACATATAAATCAGAAAAGGCAGCTTACAAATCAGAAAATTCAAGTGTCACAATGCCCTTAAGGTTCTGTCCAAAAGTAAGAATTATATGCTATTCTCATGGTATTAACAGACTTTATGGAACCTCCTAACATGATTACCAATCTGCAATATGCAGAAAGAGTTGCTTTGCATATTGAAACTGCTGAATTTATACCAGATGATACAGAATTGACTTTATTATTTACTCAGTTACAGAAAATACCTGTAATACGGTATACCTGTAATATGATCTATATTATAATAAGCATAAACAAATATATTTTAGGTAGGCTGATGGTCTTCAGACACTTCAGACATATACAGAATATGGCATTTAAAGTGTTTAATAATATAGTTTCTTTTTTATGACAATGAGACTGTATGTCTGCTCCTGGCAGCACCAATCTGCTTCAGAAAAGATGATGGCCATTGCAGAAACTCCATATGGAGTTCACTTTCTTTGTGACAAGAGTAAGCCACTGGGCAAGAAAGTGCTCTTGCCTCAACAACTGACAGTATGCTGTCCAAATTAAGCAAGCAGAACACAAAAAAGACTGACTGCCAAGCCTTGTCAAGACAAGGCAGGAAGTCCTTCAAAAATCCTGCTTCAAAGAAAAGTCTGTCAAATATTCTAGGCCTGTAAGCTGAAGATGGATGTCCTAACATTACAGGGGAACTTTGGGTGACTGTCCAGGCAGCAGCTGTTTCTGTCATTTCTCACAGTTTTGGAAATCTCTTCCCTGCAATTCTTGTTTACTCAGTTAAAATTATTTCTGTCTTGGGTCTCTGAGGGATTTGAAGACTAGATAGTTATAGTTTTCCTTGTTTACCAGACTCAGCAAAGAAATTCACTAGAGACATGTAAAGTGTAGAAGGTTGAGAGACTAAAAAAAAAGGATAATTTTGGGTTGGTAATGCAAGCTAGAATAAAAAGTAAATTAAGTACAACAGTTTGGACTCACCAGGATAGGATAGATAATGGAATATTTTCTCAGAATTTGTCAAATACACATGGACTAGGTGTTGTTGATGTGCTTATTGCCTGTATATATTGTATATTATTATTGTTCTTACTGTATATAGTTTTTCTTGTATTAGTTAAACCTTTTTTATTTTAGACAAAAAAAGGGGAAATGTGATGATATTTTATTCATGCTTTAACAAATAAAGCATGACTGAAGATCAATGCTTGAATATTATTAGAAACAATCCCTTCTAGATTCTGCTAGGCTCAGGTTTACTAAAATCCAGACCATTACTTGTAATCTTTTTCAGTGGGAATCACATTTGAAATAAGTGAATTCCTTAGATTTGATCCCAGGGATTTCTTAGAAAATAGTTTTATAAGCTCGGCACAACAAAACACACACGTGTTGCCAATACTCAGGTGGTCAAAAGAGGAAGATTCAGAGTCTGAGGCCAGCATGGACTGGCGTGGACGGCAGAGTCCGTTTCTCTGCCAATCTCTGTGAATGTTAGCTCACCACAAAATCTTCCCTCCAGGCTCTGCTCATGAAGACAACAGAGTGTATTGTAGCTGCCGTAAAGGATCTGCCTACAATGTACACCTCTATTCTCTTGTATGTGTGCCTTTGCATCCCTACCTAGGAATGCAGCCATGCCTTTCTTCCATGTGTATGCTTTTGCATGTCTGTCTAGGCATGTAGCCCAGTCCCCCCGAGGTATACTTCAGTTTGCATCAAACTGTGTTGTAAAGAAACCCTCAAAAGCACAAAGCCAACTAGCCAACGTTAGGAGTTAGAGATTGTGATTCAGATTTTTATACTCTGTCAGAAAAGTTACACAAAACCCCAAACAGGAGTGCTGGAGCACTGGGCTGTGGAGAAGTGATGTAAAGGGAGTAGAATACAAGGTGAGCTGTGTAAGCTTGCCGCCCTAGGATACTGCACATGGTATCCAAACACCAGCAAATGAATATATAACATTCCACACTCAATTGCCAGGGAGCTGCCTTTCACTGGCCTCATAGAAAATCCAAAGCTAAAGATTCTCTGTATCTTCATGATGAGACTAGGAAAGGATTTCAGCAGCATTGCCCTAAAGCACATGAGGTATTTTTGCTGGCTTCTGTCACCCAACATATTTGACTCCAAACTCTAGAGTAGGCCTCTTCAGCTACTTCTCCCCTCCACCTGCTCTAACCATTTGCCTCTCCTCAGCTGTTTAGTAAGTATCCTCTCTCTGGCTCCTGGAGCCTGGTATGCATTTTGAGGCACCTACCACCTAGGCATCTCTCTTTCTGTCTTCTGGGCCTTGCTATGCCCCATGAAGTTCCGAACATGTGGGCATCTCCTTAGTGCATTCTCCAGGTCTCCACCACATGGGCAACTCTCTTCTTACTAAACCTAGAGCTTCTCTATGCCACCATGGCTGCTATGATATTGGAACTCTCCCTCGGATGGAATTACTGCTTGTCCTTCCTTGTCCCTCAGGGATACACTGACATTAGTATTATATGAATACTCTCAGCGCCCTCCTGGATCTTATTGAAACAATCCCTATGGTAGAATTCATTTTTTGACCCTTTCTCCTTTTCTCCTCAGACTCAATTCTTTCCTTGTACTCAGAGATTTTACTAAGTCCTTGCTGTCTTGCTGCAAACAGCTTGGCCTCCCTACAGCTCAATGGCCTAAGATGGCACCCTCAAGTTCCAAATTCTCATAGATATTAACAGCTTCTGACACCGCACAAGCAAATGATCCCAAAGTCTCTTACCTGAAAATTTTTCAACTTTCCCGTCTTGAAAATCTTTTATCTCTTCAATTTCTTTGTACTCTGCTCTCCAGAAATCTTTAAATACTATTGTGTAAACACTCTTTATCTAAGTATCTGTAACTTCATTGGGTACAATTAAAAATCTGCAAAATCTGTAACTAAAAACTTGAACCAAATGTGGAATAGAAATTGTGGGAGTGACCAACAGATGATCGGGAAATTTTGAAACTCGTGGCATGACAGGGAGCCCATCCCTGACATTGCTTGTTAGGCCAAGTACCAGAGGCTAGATAGTACGGAGATCTAGGAAAGAACCCAACAGAATTGGCAAAAAAAAAAAAAACCAATGAAATGATTCCTAATTATATTCTGTTATACTCAGAGACAGGAGCCTAACATAACTGATACCATCAGAGAGGCTTCATCCAGCAACTGATGGAAACAGATAAAGTACCCACACCCAAGCATTAGGCAGCACTTAGAAAATCCTGTGGAAGAGGGAGAGGAAGGATTGTAGGAATCAAAGGATTGAAGAACACCACAAAAAGCACATAAAATAAACTAACCTGGGCTCATAATGGCTAACAGAGATAGATCTGGCAATCAGGGAGCCTGTGTGGGTCTGAGCTAGATCCTCTGCATATATGTTATGGTTATATGGCTTTGTTTTCTTTTGGGACTCCTAACAATAGGAGCAAGGGCTGTCTCTGACTCTTTTGCCTTCTGTTTATCATTGTATTTCCTATTTAGACAAAGGAGACAAGAACATGTCTCCAAAATATCTTGAATTATGATGAATTTTTATGGTTAAATATAAACATGGTTTATAAATTCCTAAGGTTGTAAAAGTCTACTCAAATTAATATAAACTGACTTAGAGATATATGTTTAACAACTTATATCTTTGCCAACTATGTTTAACACCAAGATAGATTCCTAAAGTTTATTGACAAAAATTCAATATGTTCATATTGACAAAAATTAACTTGAACATACATGTCAAAGTTTTATTTTTGATGTGAAAAGATCTTCAATTAAATCTTCAACTCAAATTTTTTAAGTCCCAAACGTAATAGACATGTGATGTGGAATTCCCCTCTGTACGCTGTGAATACCATTGGTGAATAAAGGAACTGCTTTCACCCTATAGCAGAGCGGGGCAGAGCAGAGCTAGGCAGGGAAAACTAAACTGAATGCTGGGAGGAAGAAGGCAGAGTCAGGAGAAGCCATGGAACCCCACCAGAGAGACGCTGGAACTTTACCCAGTAAGCCGGTGATACACGATTAATGTAGATGAGTTAATTTAAGATATGAGTTAACTAGAAATACAATTAAGCTATTGGCCAAACAGTATTGCAAATAATATGAGTTTTGTCTTATTATTTCGGGGCTGAGCAGCCAGGAACAAACAAACAGCCTCTTACTACAGGCAGGAAGCTGTAAAATTCTAATCTTACAAAATCTACTATCTTCTAAACTATTAAAGATATTTAAGACATGCAATTTAATGCTTAGCCACATTATGGTGAATTTTTAATGTTCTCAGAGCTATGCTCATAGCCATGCTAAGTACAAATGTAATTCAGTTAATGACAAGATTTAGCCTTCTATATGCATTTTCAAGGTAAAGCCTAAAGCAAATAACTGGAGAAAAGAAAAGTTTGTTGAAAATCAGGTACACTTAATAGATAATAGTTCTCAGATTCTTCAGCAATTTGCTGAATATGGCATATAAAAGGTTTATGAAAAGCTTCCTATGATAGACACAAATGCCAGCTCCTAGAGGTGACCCTAAGGTCTCCAAAGAAGCCAACAGGGCACAGACAACACCTGGACTGTGGTAACACTAACCACTGGAAAAAGAACTGCCCATGTCTGCTAGGGTCCTGCCCAGTGGTTGCCCTACTCTACCTGGCCAACGTAGGTCAAGTTCCCAAAGTCCATTCTCTACAGGAAAATCTTTGAGACCTTCTGGGTCTGTCAGCCAAAGGCCAGGTTTGCTCTGTGTGGCAGCTGATGATTAAATGCTCTCCTATGTGACAGCTGAAGACCTGTGACCTTTGCCTCCAACTAAGCCATGAAGACCATGGGAGCCTAGGATAATCACCAGGTATTGGTAAGTCTCTAGCATTTTAATTGCTATATAGACCATATGTATTATACTTCCTGCTTTAATTTATCTTTTTCTGATCTCTGATGTGTTGACAATTGGGTGTTGACAGCTGTGGCTCTGTCAGTTTAACAACAGCAAGTGTACTAGCTCCTCCCCCAAAGCTAGAGCTGCTGTCTCTTCTTATGTAACAATCAAGCCTCAAGCCTCACTTTCCTAGGTCTCCAGCTGAGGAAGACACTTTTCCTTGCTACCAGACTCTGAAAGGGATAAATTACAAGATGCTTTCGACCCAAAATCATTTTTTTGGATTCCCAAGCTGTTACCATGACTCAAAGGCTCTACTCTCTTTCTACCATGTGAGTTACAGGACAAATTACAAACCGTGGTAATGCTAATGTATCTAAAACATTTATCTCTTTTCGTAAACTTAAAAAATTTCATGTAAGCTTCAGGGAGACATGGATCCACCTCTCTCACAGGTCAAAGGATTCCAGATAAGTATGCCTGTCAACCAACATCCTTAGTTTCTCCACCTACTGCCTATTCCTGAAGATAGGATCCTCTCTCAGACACAGTAACCCTATCTCTCTCTGGTCTTGTGACTCCCCTCTTTCAACTACCAGGACTATGAGCTTGGAATTTTGAAGTATACACCCAAGATAAAAAATTTCCCCTTACTCTCCTTAACTTTCCCTTCTATCTCTAGCCTATATTTGCCCCAACAAATTTCTAATCAACTGAAGATTACAAATGCCTGCAATGAGCTAGTCCCACATGTTCCTTGGAACATTCGGAACATATATCCCAGACGATTCCAATGTGGTCTGCCTTGCCCAGTCCCAGGTGATTCCACATAACCTGGGAAGACAGTGAAACAGATGTCCCACAGCCTGTCATTCCAAACTTCCTGACGCCCCCCCATCAGACAATGATGCCCCAATTTCAGCAGAAAGTAGCTATAGAGGAGATTACTCCACTTCTTTATCATCTACAAAAAGCTGGAATACCAGGTCTCAGACCCAGGACAAATCTCAGTACCTGGGATCCCTTCCCAGGATTTCTTACCTTAACCCCTACTCTAAATGTCCCCCTCACAGGGGCTTCTACTTCCCTTTTCTCAGCCTGATTCCTATATAACTCAGCTATTTTGGCTTCACAGATCTCTTGGTTTCTTATCCCAGGCCACCTCTCTTGGTCAGTGACTCTTCTCTTGTTCTGCCTCTCCCTGTCTTGTCTCATGGTCCAGTTTTGTCTGCTGGCCCAATTCAGCCCAAGCTTTTCTCTCCTCCTGGTTTTTCTCTTATATTTACAATAAAAATCTTCTTAATAATTTAGTAGTAGTCATGTCCTCTCCTTTTATTGTATTCTTTCATTCAATATACTTTTGATAGGGAACTGATTACTGGCATTGAAAACGGTAGAAGAAATGCTTGAGTCTATGCCTCCACCCCTACCCAAAAAAATGAGCAAGACTCATCCCTGTGCCTCATTCTGTCATTTTCCCACCATCACCTCTTGTCACTTTCTCACCAAGGAATGGCTCAAAATGACAAAGAAGAGCATGGAAATATGTGGCAGCCAAATGAATGCTCAGAATAGCAAGGGATGATTAATACTGGCCTCTTCCAGAGAAAAGTCAGGGAAGTTAAATGATTGCTCACTAGCTCCTGATAATTTTTATTATTCTTTTCTTCTATAAAAAGTGTTTTACATTTCTGTGCTTTATCAAAATGCCTACATCTTTTTTTAATCTATGTTGTTCGTCACTCCTCTCTGTTTCCAGAAAGAAGAAAGAAAATGATTTGTCCATAGGTTATTTTGAAAATAAGCAGGTTCATTAAAAAAAAAAAAACCTTTTAATGAGACACCTGAAGTTGTTCCCGAGATAGAGAACTCACATAAATCTTACGCGACCTCTAAGGGTTTCCGACTTAGTATCCCAAAGTGTTCACTCTCTCCTCTGTTTCAACCTCTTATTTAGATATTTTTCAGAAATATTGACTAAATCCCCACTTCATACAAGAAACCAAGTTGGAAATTAAAATTAAATGCATGAGGCCCTGTTCTTAAGAAGCCAGTCATCTGATACCCAAGAAAAACACTTTCACTATGATAGTGATGTTGTGTATACACGCTGAACAGAGTGCAAAGGGACGCACTTGAGGATTTTAAAGAGAGTAAATATGAGTTCACTCCTGGTGAGCAGCCAGGGAAAGTTTCATAAGATGGGACAGCTGCTTGCCTTGCACATGGAAGGATGAAGATTTCAACCAATAGGAGGGAATAAAATAAGCTATGGCACATGAAGTCCTGAGAAATGAGCGGCGACCTGGAGGATGCTGAAGGAAGGGTGCAAACTGCACTTTACTGATAAGAATTTTAAAACTAGGAAGTCAGTGAGATGTTTGGCTCTCTTGAAACTCGTTACTACAACGCCTGTGAAAGGAGAAAGGCTCAGTCTGCAGTCGTCACCCAGACACAGAGGAAGTAATATGTGACTGCCTCGCCGAAAAAGGTACCAAGCCACATGGCTAACACAGACAAGAATAGGGGGTTAATGGAAGATGTAAGAATTAATTAATAAGAAGCCTGAGCTACTATGCCAACCAGTTTATAATGAATGTAGACCTCTGTGTGTTTATTTGGGACTAAATGGCTGTGGGACCATCCTAAGGAGCACCTGTTTCTTCCATCAGTGTGCCCAAGTGCCTCTCTGATCACAGTCTCATTTGGAGGACACAAGGAAGGGACTATGCTCTGCCTTAAATAGTCAATTTAGTTTCTTAAAATAAATATCAGTTATTTGCATTTAACTCCCTGTGTCTCTCCCATAGGTAGGCCCTTCATTTCAGACAACTTTTTGTTCAAGTTCATGTCAAAGCCACTTTAGAAGTAGATAGGGAACAGCAGATGGTGATTCTGGGAAGTCTTGGAAATGCTGGCCTTTAAGCTGACTAGATTACCACAAACCTATCATGAATCACAATGTTTCTATTAAATATAGATACTAAGTCTTTTTGTTTGTTTGTTTGTTGGCTTTTCAAGACAGGGTTTCTCTGTAGATTTGGAGCCTGTCGTGGAACTAGCCCTTGAAGACCAGGCTGGCCTCAAACTCACAAAGATCTGCCTGCCTCTGCCTCACAAGTGCTGGAATTAAAAGAGTGTGCCACCACCACCCAAAAGTACTAACTAATTTTTAAGGATTTCACCATTACAAACAGGATCAAACACTCAAAACACTGCATGAGATTCAGAAGTTCAAAAAACTTGCAGCTTTTAGTGCACAGTATGTTGCAGGATTAACTCCAGAATCATCCTGAATTGGACTCCTCCCAAAAGCTACTTGCACCTAGACCCTCCCAGTGTTCAAAGCTGGCTCTTGCAGATGTAATCATTAAGTTCTTACTGGTGTCTGATGGCCTTAGTACAATGTCTAGTGTGTTATCAAAAAGACTTAAGTGACAAAAGTCATATGACCATGGCATCAGGTTCCCAAGTAATGCTGCTGAGATCCTTGGAACATCAAGGACCATAGCAACCAGCAGCAGCCAGGAAAGGCAGGCAGGGTTCACATCCCACAGGGTTCAGGGGTGGTATGGCTCAGCTAACTCTGGAATGCCTAAATTCCTGTTATTTAAAGTACCAGGTTTGGGGTCATTTGTTACATCAGCCACAGGCAGTTAATACAAATAGTAAAGAAGAAATTTAAAAAGTCAAGCAAATGTGTTCCTTATTCAAATAGGATATTTTTGTTATTGTTGTTCCAAACCTTAAGTGGTCAAACCTGCCTACATGTCAGACATTCTATAGTATGTATTTTTATCTATATTATACATACAAAGAGCAAAGAACAGTATCGTTAGACATTGAAATAAAGTAAAACCATATGTATATTGGCGTTGAGGGGAAATAAGAGTGACGAGAAACTTGTGGGAAGCATCTATGATACAAAGTAACTATGAGCTGTGCTCTGTGTTTTTCCTAAGTATTTCTGTTTAGCTCTCAGAAGGCACGAGCAGCTGGCAGTCCTTCACCCAAATGCAGATGCCAAACTTGCTCACTGAGAATGCTCCAAGGGGCCTGGCTGAGATGATCTTGCTTTTTTCCATTTGTGATGTGTCTACCTGAACATTTGAACATTACTGGCCCCACAACCAAAGAAAAAAAAAAGACTCAACTTACACCCAAAATAGCTCCTACCTCTGGGAAAATAAGGACCTTGTACAGGCCAGTCCTGTGCAGCTGCTAACTCCTCTCACCCTAAATGCAACCTTCCAGATCCCCATCTGTCCAAGCTGACACTACTCAGAAGTTGTGGTTGGTGGCTTATGAATGACCTTTTTCTACTGTGCTTTGCTCCATTTCCAGAGTAGCCGGGAACAAACAAGCAGCCTCTTACAACAAGAAAAGGCATTCCTGAGTAAATCAGGACACACTCCATGAGGCAGAAGGAATGTAAGGCAGAACCTTTTCAGGTGATAAAAGATGCTCCTATTTCTCAAAATAGTGCAAGAGGATAGCTATATGAGCAAATTAGAGGTTTGTGGGGTGGAATTTAAGGGTATAATCTCTAACAGACAGAATAACATGGGTTTTTTGTTTTGTTTTTGTATGTTTGTTTGTTTTTCATAGCTTTGCTTTTTTATCAGGCAATTAAAATTGCTGAAAACTTATAAATGTGGAGAGATGTGACCACAATGTAGCTTTTAGAAGATTTCCCCTCTTTTTAATTCAAACGTTTAAGAGAAAAAAACAACCTGATAAAATATTAAAGGTAAAAATCCAAATTACAACAAAGATCAATGAGAAACCAAGTGAAGTCAGAGTGATGCCGATAACTTTGGTGATTGATGTAAGATAGTTTCTGTTGGTGTGATAAAACATTGACTGAAAGCAACTTGGGTATGAAGAGTTTATTTGGCTTACAGCTTACAGACCATTATAGAATTAAGCCAAAGTAGGACTCTGTGGGCGGGAGCTGAAGCAGAGGCCATGGAAGAATGCTGCTTACTGGCTTGCTCAGACTGCTTTCTTATACAACCCAGGACCACCTGTGCAGAGGTGACACTGCCCACAGTGGATTGGGCACTCCTTTGTCAATCTTTAAAGAAAGGTGCCCCACAGGTGTGCTTGGTGGCCAATCTAATGGAGGCAATCCCTCCACTGAATTCCTTCTTCCCCATGATTTCCCAAGTTGATGAAGACTAACCAGCTCAGTGGTATAAGTTGTTTGAAAATGGTGGGAAGGGTCAGGCAGAAGGAAAGAAAGATAATGAGATGAGGATGATGATGATAATGATGATGATGATGATGATCACAATGATCTAATATAAAACAAGACCATCAATCAGGGCAGAGGTAGTAAGAGTAAAGAAGGAGGAAGTCAGCAAATCTCTGGAGAAGGAATGGCTGACCTTAGTGAGCCAAGAGGCAGGCAAAGGCGAGGCCTGCTGTGCTCCCTACTGCAGATCCCCTCCCACTGCTCTTCCCTGCTCCGCTGTCCTCAGATTTTCACAGGTTTTCTTTTTAGCTGCATCACCTCATTATGTTGGGTTCTGCTTTTTGCTGGTACTCAAAGTTGAGATTATCTTGGCATGCCTTTGGATTTTCCAATGTCTTAGCTGCATTTCTGCTGAT
Source organism: Ondatra zibethicus (assembly GCA_004026605.1). NCBI lineage: Eukaryota > Metazoa > Chordata > Mammalia > Rodentia > Cricetidae > Ondatra > Ondatra zibethicus. Next base: position 21,232 of record PVIU01022520.1, read on the forward strand.
TATCGATTAGGGAAGCTCGGGACATATTCAGAATTCCTAGATGGGACTATGAGTATAGCCAGGAATAGAGGACTTATTTCAGCAGGAGCAACGCTAAATCCAATCTCCAATACCATGAAAAAAAAAGGCAAATCTGATCCACAAGTTTCCCATACTATATCTACAATATTTTAATACTTTGAGGATCAATATAGAAGCTCCATCCCCTTCGATATTGGGCTCTTGCCTGTGACTGAAAAGCTGAACAATAATTAACATAATGTCATCTTTAAATCTGGGAGTTCTGAGGCAGAAAATCTAGGCAAACATCTGAAGACACACACACAGGTTCAGCCTCAGCAGTTCCCTCCTGGAGAACATTAAGACCAGATTACCTTTCACAGGTGAAGATGGATTCTGACGCCATGCCTGCCTCTTTGACGACGATCTTCTCACAGTACAAGCCCTGGGATGTGTCGCTGGCCTCGCAGCGCAACAGCACCCTCTGCAGGTTTCCAAGAGACACTGCTTCTATTTGAAATGCCTCCATCTGGTAGAGAAAAAACCCAGGGAAATAACTGGAGTCCAGCAAATGATATAGATGCTGGCAACGCGAGTGGCCCGAGGCTGTCAGCCGTGGCCCAGCACTTGAAGAGAGAGAACATTACTGCGGTTAACAGCAAAATGGGCAATAAAGGAAGGAAACATAAGCAAATTGTTATGTACTAAATATATTTCCGGCTGTTTTCTCTTTTCCACTTTATTTTCTTCGTTGGACTTTCAGATTTGGAAGAAAACACAACAAAAGGGCCTCTAGCTGCCCACCCTGAGAGGCGGTTGACAGGAAGCAGCTGGTAGCATGTTAAATGTTGACACCTGCAAAGGCGTGGGGGACAATTTGCTGTTCTCACTTTCTTTTCCCCCTTTCCTCAGCAATACCTCTCACATACCTTCTGTAAATGTAAATCAAGTGCGTCCTGGGGTTCCTTCCGACAGTGTACCCTGCAACCTCCTTCTTTCCTAGATAGAATCAATGTTTCACATCCGAAATGCACTGACTTTTTTCATCTTTCTTTCTTTTTTTTTTTTTTTTTTTTTTTTGCGATGCAGGACCTGAATGAAAGCCCTGCTGGGTAGAATAAAAAAGACTCCTCCCCATTGTTCAGGGCTGCTGGTTTATCTGAGGAAAGGGTCGTGAATTTAATTAAATTTGACAAGTGTTCAGAAAAGACAGTTGTCTGTTAGCTACTGTTACTCTACTTCCTGGTTTTAAAAAAAATGTGAATTCAGAATTGCCTGTGTTGCCTTCCAGGGCAAGGCAGACTTAGCTGTGGTCCACAGTGTCACTAAGTTAAGGTTCAACTTAGTCACTGCAAAGACACTCCCATGTCTGAGTTGTTGGCTTGTACTGGTAGAAACCTTCTCTTGGTTCAGCCTGTCTAACGCTGCAGCTAGTTCAGTGAAGCTATGAACCCCTCTGTGTGTGCTATAGTAAACCTCTTGCATTGTCCAGGACACCTTTCAAGGGGATATTCAGTAAAAAGTGTCACATATCACAGCAGAGCCCACCTGGTTTCTTAACCCTGTTTGGCAAGGCTGTGTGATATACCATGCACTACGGAAAATATAGTTTTAATGGATAAACTCTACAATGAACCTTTTGTCTCTGATCCTAGACTTTTAAGCTTATCCTTTGACTCCTTTTTATTTGGCATGCAACTGTACCTCCTATTCAAGTTCAGTTTCAGCCCACAGTGCGATGGCCCCACTCCGTGGGAAAGGCCATCCAAGACAGTGAGCTGAAGAGCAGCCATGAAGATGCTTGTAACGTCTTAGCATGGCATCTTCCCTAGATCTCTTGAGGTTGTCTGCTCGGAGCACTGCAAGTGAGCTGGGTATGACGGCGCCCTCGCCATTTGTCAGAAAGTGAGAGGACAGCAGAATCCGGACCTTACACAAAGCCAACCAACAAATTCAGGGGAAAATGTCACTGAGCACTTCGAGTAAGATTAATGATGTAATATTTAAGCCTCTTTTTCTGCTGTGAATTAGTCCACACATGAAAGCAAACACTGGGCATGGCATTTGTGGTCTCATCCAATCAGAACTCTTCTTCCTGCTCATCGCAATGGACACTCTTCTATAACATTCATGAGTAAAAGGCTCAGGTGAGTTTTATTTTCTCTGATGTTTCAGAATTCACGAGTCAAACACACGTGGCTGAGAACAGCACTATCAAACAGTTCAAGGTGCCCTTTTCTTAGGAGTATCTTTGGGTAACTCCCAACCTTAATCCTACACTTCCAAGTAGTGCCTTCTTCCCAAATACACCCAAAAAGTGTCAGAAATTGAGAGGCTCACAGACATCCATAGATAACTCCCAATGCTCAATTGCACAGTTTTATATAAGACAAAAGGGTCTAACATGGGGCTTGATTTCATTCCAGTTATCTTAAAGGGAGGCCCCTTTGGCAGTGCATGAAATGAGTTACAAGCCCTTTGAGTCCACTAAGAAGACGTCCATGCATATTCTCCTTCAAATCTTTTCAAATCAGTTTGTTCTTTTTCCTACACTACTAATTAACTATTTTCTTTCTTCTATTGTTCACTATACATTTAGCATATCCCATCAGTCTTTTACGAACAACCTCAAAAAAAGCTTTGAAGATGAACCAAAACAAGACCCTTAAGGAAGTCAAGTCGGGACACTTGAATTACAGCTGCTCTAAAGCTCAGCTGAATACTGCCAAGCACCCTTCCCTTTCTAATGTTCACAGCGCCACATCAGAGAGAGCTTGACATGAACTCACCTGTCCTCTCTGAAAGTGCACTGGCATGTTGGATCTGTGGAGCAGTCGAAGGCCGGAGTCTCCCCTTTCCCCATAGAGACAGAGAGAGACTTCAGACTCTGTTGCCTCTTGTTTCACCTGCCCAGTATACACATCAACATGGTATCTCACCACTGCCAAAGCAATGGGGCAAGAAATCCAGAAGAAATATATTACCTCAGAATTCAAGCAAACAGAGCCTAAATCTACATGTTCTCAGGCAGTAACTAGAAAACCTTTGACCCTTGGATTTTAATTTTCATTCTAAATAGACATTTTTTTTCAAATGGAGAAACAAGAAATTCCTTAAAAGGCTGGTATACAAACGGTATAGGAAGGCATTTTATTTCATCATTAGCAGTGACTGGGACCTGCTTTCATAAGTGATGTTTAATGTTGAAATCATGTCAGAATGTTGTGAGGAAATAGACCAAGACTGCTGTGATGGGTGAGAGCCCAGCTGGCTCTGGGAAAAGCCAGACAAGACACAAACATAAGGTTCCTTATCGTCACAGCCTTAGCTTTTCTGACTATTGCTGGACCATAAGAACCATTTGAGAGCTATTTAATCCCATATCCACCAATGACTGAGGTGGTGCTTCTTAATGAGAAACTAGAATCTGATGTGGGAGTCCCCTCTGTGTGCTGTCATTACCATTAATGACTAAAGAAACTGCTTTGAACCTATAGCAAGGCAGAACGTAGGTAGGTGGGGAAAGCTAGGCTGAATGTTGGGAGAAAAAAGGGCGGAGCCAGAGAGAAGCCACAGAGTCGCCACCAGAGTCAGACATGCCTAAACTTTGCCGGTAAGCCACTGCCACATGGTGATACACAGATTAATGGAGATGGGTTAAATTAATATATAAGAGTTAGCTATTAAGAAACTAGAGCTAATGGGCCAAACAGTGATTTAATTAATAATTTTTCTGTGTGATTATTTCAGGTCTAAGCTAGCCGGGCGATCAGAAACCAACAAGCAGTCTTTCTCCAACAAAAATCTGAAAAGCAGAGAAAATATTCTCCAAATTCATAGTGCAGAAGCAAATTCAAGCACCTACAATACAGTCAAAACATGAACATAGGCTACCAAATATTAATAACACACATGGAAAAACAGGTTCTCCTTCTTTCATTACAGGAAGCTCACAGACAATGTCCCCATCTGTCTGATTCCGAGAGAGCCACACATTCGCGACAAAATTTAGGGTCTTCTTGCTCTTCATATGTTCCATTGTCACCTGGGTTAAAAGAAACAATGGTCAAATGAAGTGCTTTATAATTTTTCATCAGTTGCTACATACAAAACACAAAGAGGGGTTGTTCAAAGTGGTCACTGTGGTGGCAGTGGAATGGTTGATAGCAGTGGTTTTCTAGGAGCATTGATCAGATCTTTATTTGACAAATATTTTGCTAAGTGGCTTATTTTCACCTTCAAAAAAATCTTTTAACACTCACTAAACAGGCTGGTAAATTTTTGACAATTTTATCCCCAAGAAAACAGAAACTTGGAATTTGAAATGGACTCTGTACAAGAAGGATCTCAATTCTGCCTGTGGCAGTGACCAAAAAAGTAAACTACTGGAGAAACTCAAAAGGAGACTCTCTTTTCATGTTAATCACTAAAGCAAGGCACACAACAGAATGCTTTAACATTTCTAATGTCCTGCAAGGGTCTTTGGGCAAGCTTGTAGGGAACCCCAAAACTGCCTGCTCATTCTAGCATGTCTTTAGGGCCCTTGCCTACCCAGTAGCAGAAGATTAGCAGAAGCCTTGCTCCTTTGGGCTATTTCCCCATGCCATTGTCTTCATGCCCCAGTAAACCAGCACAAGTCTTCCAGCCTCACAATTGTTTGTCTGTCCAACCACACAAGGGATGAGATGCCCATGAGTTATGTGGGTGTTCTTCTTAGCAGTGGGGCCTGCAATCCATTGTCTTCACAACATACTGAGTTGCTTGGTGATTTCCATGAGATCCCCTTGATCACCCAGTCCTGGTACTGGAAGACTCATTTGGTGACAAGAGATTGCTATTTGAGACTGCGTCACTCCCATTATTAAGAGACCTCATTACAGTCACCTTCATATATTTTAGGATTTCCCACAGCACCAGGTTTCCTTACCATCCCTCAAATGCCACTCAATTCTCGCTGTCTCTCCCTACATCCTCTTCCTCAACCCTTTGTCCCTTCCCCCCAATCTGGTCCTCCAATTCACATCTCACCCCGCCCATAGTCCATCTATAAAATCCATTCTATTTCTCCCTCCCAGGGATACCCCTGTAACCTCCTAATCCCTTCCTCTATATCTAGCCTCTCTAGGTCTATAGATTGTAGGTTGGCTATCATTTGATTAATAGTTAATGTCATAAGTGAATATGTACCATATTTATCTTTCTAAATCTGGGTTACCTCACTCGGGGTGGGTTTTTTTCTAGATTCTGTGAGTTACCAAAGGAGAAATAAATACCAGTTACAAAACTCTTGACCCACAGTGTGTCCTCCCTATAGGCTATGCTAGGGCAAAAGTGGACAGAACATATAGGAACAGCCAACTAGCACAGAACTTACAGGAATAGCCAGCCAATGTCTTATTTGACTTGAAGCCCACTCCATTAGATAGAACCCATACCAACACTGTTTGGGTGGTCAAGAATCAGAGAGAGAAAAAAAATAGCCAAGAGACTGAGGGTAAAACCAAATACCGCTAGTCTTAAAAATAAACTAACAATCAAATGACTCCTAATGATATTCTACTATACTGATAGATTGGTGTCTTGCTCAGCCATCATCAGAGAGGCTTCCTCCTGTAGTGGATGGGAACAAATACATAAACGCACAGCTGGGCATGACTCAGAGAAAGAGAGACCTTGGAATACACAGCTCTAAATGGGAGGTCTCCATCCATTTCCTCCCTTCAGAGCTCAGGAAATCCCACAGAAGAGGAGGCAGAGTATAAAAGCTAGAGGACTCCAGGGAACAAAGCCATCAGAATCAATCAACTAAGCAAGGCTCATATGAACTCACAGAGACTGAAGCAGCAAGCACAGAGCCTACACGGGGCTGCACCAGGTCCTCTGGGTATATATTACAGCTTTCAGCTTCGTATTTTTATGGGATTCTTGAGCGTGTGAACGAGTGGGCCTCTGATTCTTAGGCCTGCTCCTGGGCTGTCTTCCTTCTGTCAGGTTGCCTTGTCCAGCCTCAATGTGAGGCTTTCTGCTCCATCTTATTATATTTTATGTTGTCATGGTTCGCTGTTATCTTCTAGAAGGCTATTCTTTTCTAATGAGAGGCAGAAAGAAGGGAGGATCCTGAGGGGAGGGAAGGGGGGAAGGGACAGGAAGGGGAAGATGTATTGTATGGGAAAAGAATCTATTTTCAGTAAATAAAAAAAAATCAAGAGTAAAAAAAATAAAATTTAAAAATTGTGTTTAATTGAAAAAATCCAAAGTCTCTCATAAAATACAAAATGAGATCAGAACGTTTGGGGTTCCTTTCTAATATTTTCCAAGTACTGTGCAGAACTAACTTAAAATATAAAATCAACTACACACCGACACATCTGATGAATATTTGAAGTGTGGAAAATTCTCTACAAGACCTGATTCTGGGCAGGGAGAGCCAGGGCCAAGGTCAGGAATTAACATTTTCTTTCTCATGTCAGAAAGTGAAAAGGTCACAAGCCTTTAACCGCTCTTGAGGAACACTCTAAGTGTCCTTGCAAATCAGACACAATGTCAGCCCTTCCATTTCCTCCTGCACCTCCTGCTACTCACATTAGTTATAAGCACTGGGCAAGGGATCAGAGATGGAGGGCAGCTCTCTCAGATGCACAAATTTATCTTATTCAAATAAGCTAGCACATCCTTGCCAGTGTGTCTAGAAATTGTTGGCATCTTCTGAGATTAAACATTGGACTAAGGATTTTCAGAAAAGAAGCTGGATTTCATGCTGTTCCCTGAGCCAAAAGCTACTTTCTCTTGCTGTAGTTCAGTACCTGATCTTCTCTTTCAGTGGCTCTCCCTAGAACTCTGAGGTGAGGAAGTCACCAAAAATGAAAGGAAATGGAAATACTTACAAAATAACTCAGTTAAATCTAAAGATTTCCTGGGATTCTTACCAACAATGCTATCATTTCATGTAGTGTTAACGGATTCATCAAACATATGACCCAAAGGGTTCTGAGGCTCAAGAGTATCGGAAGGGTTCCAGAGATTTCACCCTATTCGAGTCCCTTTATGCAAGCACTGTGGAGCAGAGGCAGCCAGCAGGTGGGGGAAGGGACTCTGGGCCAATCTTGAACTATGAATGAGCTGCACATTCCAGAATGTCCCTTTACCTTTAGACCATACATGGCAATGGCTCAGCCATGAAATTCCAAGCAATACTCTATGACTTCCCTTTGATTAACATGAACTTAAAAAGTATTTCACATGTTTTATAAATATTTCCTAAGTAAACAATATACATTTTATTATGTTTTATTAATTTTCACAAACATCTACCCAACATCTGATAAGCACTATTCTAGATTTGGGATCTATGGCATAGTTACTATTCTGTTACTCACTTTCCAATGGCAGCCAAACAGTAAATGAATACAAAGATATTAGATAAGAACTGTGTTACATAGAAAAGAAAAAGTGCTGATATAAATGAAAGCCCCTGGCTATTCACTCTCACTTGTGAGGCAAAGGGAAGTTTGTGGCACCAGAGCAGTGAGCTTGGGCAGAGATGTCACAGGAGTAGCAAGGCCACCTGGGGATGGAGATGATGTGATCTTTTCTTCCTTCTTTCTATCTCTTTCTCTTCTTTTTTTTTAGATCATGCCTTCTCTCTGAAGCTTGCTGGCTAATGTTTGGGAAAAGAAACTGAAGAGATATTATAGGAGACTTTCAGCAGGCAGAAAATTTTAAAAATTGGAACCTGAACTAAAATGATGATAATCCAATGAAAAACATATATAAATTAGGGATACAGTCGGGCAGTGAGGTCGCTGAGGTTCATGGGATTTTGGGATCATGAGAAGGAGCTAGCTCAAAGAATGGGTAGTGTTCTGACTTGGAATGTAGGTGGGTGGCAACACCGTCTGCTCACACTAGTAAGCCTGAGGAAAGTAAGAAGGCTGTGGTCTGTGATGAAGAGTTCTGATAGAGTT